>QXDM01000178.1:0-78962 GCA_003730235.1 Pythium guiyangense | reverse complement strand
TAAAGCGTCTGCACAACCTTCGCGAAGCATGCGAAGAGTATGCTGAGTTCGTCGACTGGCTCAATGTCGACGGTGCAGCTGCAGTGGATGCGGCAAGCAGCAAGACGTTCATCTACTGGCGATCCATGTCTCGTCCATGTATCCCGACAGTATCGTCCAGGGATACTCAAGCGACCACCACATCTCGATTGTCTATCGCCTGACTCCTCCGCGCTGGGTGAACGATGCCCTGATCGACGCGTTCTGCGAGCGGCTCGAGCAGACCTACGGCTCTGTGCGTTTTGCCGGCATCGCGACAGCTACAGCAAGCAAACTTCGCGGTCGCGGCCCACCGATGGACAGAGCGATGAAGGACTGTGTGACTGAGGCGATGAGCGCACGCGGCGTCGAGACAATCCTCCTTCCGGTCAACTTCGGCAGTCATCACTGGTGTAGAGTCATCGTGGCGCCTGTCCACAAGCGCGTCTTGTACTACGACTCAATGAACAGCGGAGCATACACGAAGGCTCTTGATCGCATCGCATGGGAGATCGCGAGCGGGCGACACAGACGACTACGACGTCATGTGCGCCAACACCCTGCTCTAGTTCGATGGCTTCAGCTGCGGCATGTTCTTTTGCATAAATTTCTGGCGACAAGTGGACTCTGCTGTCTCGAAGGGCATGTCCGAGCGCACGCTCACGGCTCTGCGCTACCGCATCGCGAAGTTCGTGCTCAGCTTGTAGCCGTGCTCACTCAATCTACTCGTAATACATGGGTGACTTGGCGCATTTCACGTCATCTTGTGTGAGCTCACTGGTTGCAATGTCTTTGTTCTCGTTCTTTTGCGAGTTGCGACTAGAGCGTTGCGCGGAGAGCGTCTCTGTTACAACGTCGCTCTCACAGCGTCTCTCATACAGCTTCTCACGAACAGCGTCGCTCTTTAAGCGCCTCTGTTACAGCGTCGCTATCACTGCGTCTCACTTCGGGTGTGAAGCAGACTGTATCTTGCTTGGAGCGTCTTCTGGGGCGCTTATTGAGGGAGCTGAATAATGTGTTGCGCTGGAGAATCGCGTTGAGAGCATTGAGCATACATCGCCGAACGTAGTGCGTCCTGAGTAGATCATCTTTCCGAACTGTGGCCTATGTAGCACATCGCTGTCAGAACGTCGTGTGACTGGGTATGAGCGCATTCCGGTCCATGGCAATGTTTACCTCGATCAACTTCACGACCTACTGATCACAGACAACAAAATCGTCTAAGTACTTTTGTACATCACTTGGCCATGTCATCCATGGAAGTACTGAGCGCAACAACTTCAATATAATACGAAATCGACCGGAAATTACGAAATTACTTTCAAACAGCATTTGACATAACGTAGACACCTTCAACCCCCCTACTACCACGGATTTTTGCTCGGTGCATCTTGTAGCTACAGGATTGTCATGTTCTCTAAAAGTTGGTATTGAGCAGGAAAATACCCATTGATGTGCGAAATTGGCATTTCTCTATATTCTGCCTGTCTATCCTGTACATTTTTGAATATTTTTAGATTTCTACAAGATGGGTTTGGTTTTGGCTTAAGCGATCCTGTATAAGACACGTAGTTTTTCTGCTGCACGCTTCGTTTTTGTGCCGCTTTGATGCTATCATGTTCTGCAATCACATGAAACGCAACAAACCAGGTCGCCGAACCAGAATTGCACAGAATTGCACTTGCCACACGAACATAAAGTGAACATTTTCGTGCGTTGGCACACACACTCATCACCGAGTCGCGCGCCAACGCGCCGTGAGGTGCGGCGCCACACGCCGAATTCAAACACAAAAGCTCACAAACGCAGCTCGAGCGACTCCAACTCAAGCACGCGGTTTGCGCAAAGCTTGCTTGCTCATGTTCGTGTCGCCTGCACAATGGTCTTGGCACGGACTCGCAACGTCTGGCAGCAAACACAAACACAGCTTCCACAGTCTACTACCCTCTCTCTCATGCGCACGAAGCTCGACGCAAGTCACTGCGTCGACGAGCATGACAACAGGCACAACGACAAGTAAGTCTAGATCATCCATCGCGTTGCGCTCGCGGCTCAAGGAGATCGTTTCGCGTACACTCGCTTCCAGACATTGCAGGATCACACAAGACACAAGCAACACAAGTTCGTACGACAAATGCTCTTTGTTGCTGCTAGCAACTCTCGCTTTCGTCGCTGCTGTCTGTTGCTTGTGTGCGCTGCCGCTTGCGCTTCTGCGACGGCGGTCTACGCATGGCGATGCTGTTTTCAATGTGCGCCGGGATTGCACGACCGCAATCAAAGTCTTCGTGACATGTATCGAAGCACGTGCGCGAGTTCAGCTCAAGATCGCGCACCTTCATGCACAGCCAAAGCTTCGCAGTGTCTTCAGAGCAGCACTCGCAGTAGTACGGCGATGTGTTTGCATTCTCGCGCAAGCCGCGACGCAGAAGGGAACAGACTTTGCACGCCCGTTGTCGGCGCTTTCGCGTCTTGCCGTCGCCTCTCCACTCGTTGGTCAACGTCGCTTTGTGTGTGGTGGCGGAGGCGCGCGTTGTCTTTGAGAGAGGTGTACCAGTGCGACTGAGAGCGGCGACGCCGACAAAGTCGCGCGCTGTGACCGACAGCATCTGCTCGTGAAGGATGGTTATGAAGGCTGCACGCTTGAGCGGCGTCGAACCGGTGTCTTTCCGATGCTGCGAGTGCGTGACGAAGCAGTTTACCATGACCAAGTCCACCAAGCCCAGGAAGAGGGACTTGTAGTATTTGCGGCAACGGTTTGTAAGCTGGAGCGAGTAGCGCTGCAGACGAAGTTGGTCGTGCCGATCGACCCCGCCCATGAGCTCGTGGTAGTCGCGGACGATCTTGGGGCATGGAACGTGGTCAATCGTCGCGCCGTTTCGACGAGATACTGTCCGACGCGGTGCCAAGACCGCCCGTGCAGAGCATGTGCACAGGGCGCGAGTCCATCCAGCTCAAAGCCAAAGCGTCGGTGGGTCTGCGCAGCGTGCCATCTTGAACACTCCTCGCGGCACAGTCTTCGGCTTCTTCTTGCGTTTGTCGATGACTTCTTGACAGAAGCAATGCGGTCCGTTCTGACCGTGCCGACAGCGTAGAGCTTCATCGACAGCAACCTGCAGCATGAGCGCGACACTGGTGTAGTATCGATCGACGGCGATCAAACGCCATGCATCCGGAGCGCCATCAAGTACGTGCTTCATGCTGCGAACGACTGCGGCCGGCCCTGTCTTGTTGTCGGTAGCAGCTGATGAGCCTGCGTGCTGCTTTGCGCTGAGGTAGAGCTCAAATCTGCATGATACATACAAGATCTTCAAAAACATAGTCCGCTATCCTGTATCATACAGGATCATCAACTTATCAAAAACGAGCAGCGCACCTGTAGCAGTAGCTCGTCTCGGTATCGCACGCTATGATCATCTTGGTTCCCCACTGTTGCGGCTTGTCCGACATGTACATGCGAGTCGTGTTGCGGCGCGAAGAGAAGACGGCAGGACACCTTCATCGAACGAGAACCGCGCTGGCAGCGTCCACGCGGAGAAGAACGGCTATTGCAGCACTTGGATCACTTTGCGAATCTTCCAAGCCTTGTCCGCAGTGTCGCCACGTGTGTTGTTGTTGCAGAAGTGCATGATGCGCACGATCTCGTTGAACCGGTTCCGGGACATGAACTTGCCGAACAGACCCGCCGACAGAGTGCTGGACGAGCTCAAACGCCAATGGTGGTAGATGCCGCGTATGTGCGGGTTGAGCAAGTTCCCAATCAGCAAAACCAACTGCAACGACAACTCGTGCGGTTCGATCTTTGCGCTTCGACGCAGACGTGCTTTGATGTCTCGAACGCGCTCGACTGTGACTGAGGGGTTGAGAGCTCGCTTCTTTTTTTGCTTCGCTTGCACTGCTTCGGCTCCCGCGGTCAGTTGCTGGATGCGATAGCGGTTGCTGTCGTTCGCGATCTCGATCCAAAGCGCCGGCGGAAAGAAGAGGAAAATGAGCTGCAGCGGCGAGTCAGCGATTTTTGCGCGTGGCTTCTGTCGGTCGACCGGACGCGCTGGAGAGCTGGGGGTACTCCACGCCACTGGTCTCAAAGTCTCTGGTGCACTCTTGCCACTTCATCGCTCGAAGCGCGCGGAGATCGATGTTTCCAGTTGCGACGCGGATCTTACCGCCCATCGCCGTCATGAACGCTTCAGTGACTCTGTCGCAGTCGCTGTCGCTGTCGTCACTCTCCTCTCTAACTGGCACCAAATCGTCAGCGACACCGATCTCGCCATCGAACGCAGCGTCGTCTTCGTCCGAGTCAAAGTCTGCGCGGTTGTCGCCCGGCATGAGCTTGTTCACATCGTCGGCTTCAAGTACTGGAAGGATCGTAGTTGCCACCGCCTGCGCTTCCTCGTCGCTGCCGCCCGACTGGCTGTCGTCTTCGTATGACTCGCTGTCGCGAGAGACATTACGCGAAGTTCTGGCAGGATCTCGGGCAGGATCAGTCGCAACAGGAGGATCGCAAACAGGATCTTGGGCCAGATCGTGCACATCATCATCGATCTGCGCTTGCTCATCGCCGTTATCGTGGTCTTGAGGGACGAGGAGCGTTGTGCTGGCAGGATCTTGGGCAGTATCGCTTGCGACAGGAGGGCTCGGGCAGGATCACGGCCGGGATCGCTCTCTGCATCGCCGTTCTCTTTTGCTCTTCTTCGCTGTCGTCGACGAACTCGTCGACCAGCGCACGTTGCGTTGACGGTCCACGTGCAACGCGACTTCATGGGAGCGCAGGGGCGTCGTCGTCAAAGTCGTCGTCTTCGTCTGGCGTCGTTGAGCGGCGTGCGTGAGCAGGAGCTTGTGACTCTTGCGACGAAGAAGACGACAGCGGCGAAGCTGATGCCGTGCGCGCGGGCAGCGGTCTCAATCGCGCTCACGCAGTCTTTGGAAAGCGGCGAGCAACGTACGCGATGACTCCTTCCTCTTCGAGCACGTAATCTACGCCTTCAACTCGCGCAGACGGCGTACGGGACGACGCACAAGGAGCAACGTACATCCACCGAGTCTCGAGCTCTCCTGGCGCTCTTTTTTGCCTTCCATCCGAGCAAGCGTAACTTGTTCCACGCGGCGCTGCACACACATAACTCGTGTTAGCAACGTCCGACAACAGTATCGATCGTAGCACCACGTAGAACTAACGTACGTGAACTGAGTCCGCTGTGTCACGATCTCCTCGACTGCCTGGGTCAATGTCGAGCTCGGTTCTTTGGTCTCGTTGTCGGCATCGCGCCGTTGGCTTCGGCGCTCCATGCTGCTTTGCACTCTCTCGTCAAATTGCCAAATGAGCACCTGGCGGGTTGCGCGCAACCACCAGTCTGCCAGTTGGCGTGTGGTTTTCCTCCAAAATTCAAACGGTCGAGTCAGTGCGCGACAGCCGAAGTAGTTTGTCCTTTTCTACGCATAGCACCTACCCCTAGGTTGGTTGTTCTGAGATCACCGTGCAAAGACGGGAAATTTTTTTAAAATGAAAACCAATTCCGCATATGAATTAAAGTATTGGCACCGGAAAAGTATACAATTTTCAAGATGTCAGTTGAGATCCTGTATAATACAGGATCTGAAATCATCATCCTGTCTTATACAAGGACGGTAATGGGGGGGTAAAACAATATAAAGTGCACGACAAAAGTCTTGGAAATTTCTTGTTTCATTTCAAATATTTTTGATTTTCATCGGACAGAGCTGCAATGAAGCTGGATTAATAGCGCAATTAAATACGGTTCGAATGCTATATGTCGATCATCGAAATACACAGTGTAGCCAGCACAATGGCAGAAAATGTCATTTTCGAAATATTTCAACGATGCGAGAATAAATGGAGAGGCGTGGTAAGATTGGTATTGAACGTGAGGACGCTGCGTTTGAAGCTTACGAACTAGTAATAAACGCTCCCTTGCGCTCGAGGACAGCTGCACAGCGCTTGGGCATCGATGCAACCAAGTTGGCAATGACTGAGTGGTCGAGATCGCGCCACGCTTGGGTGATGGCGGACTTGAGCTCTTGCTGCGATGAGAACTGGCGACCGTGCGCGTACACGGTTCTCGTCAGGATGCCCCAGAGGTGCTCGATCGGATTGAGATCCGGGGACATCGCTGGCCAGCTCATCGTCGTCACGTTGCTCGTCTGCAGCCATGCTTGAGTAAGTCGAGCGCGATGACACGGCGCGTTGTCATGCTGAAACACGTGCCCTTCTTCGTGGTGTGCGCGTAAGAACGGCAGCAAGTGCGCGGCAAGCGTCTCTGTGTAGCGTTGCGCGTCTTGGCTGCCCTCAATGAACTTGAGCTCCGACTTGCCGGCTGCAGAGAATGCGCCCCAGACCATGACCGATCCTCCACCGCTGTGACGCTTCACGGCGCATCGCTCTGGCTGCCCCGCGCGATGCCAGTAAAAACTGCAAGCCATCCGGCCCATCCATGTTCCACTTCTTCTCGTCGCTAAACACGACACGCGACCACTCACTCGCGCCCCAAGCTGCTCTCTCGCTCGCCCATGCGACTCGTCCTTTTTGGTGCATCTTGGTCATCACCGTCGTCCGCTTCTTCTTCTTCCAAGACACGTCAGGGTGTGCATGGAGGACGCGCTGCACGGTGCGCACCGATGCGTCAACAACCGACACTCGCTCGGGCTTGAGAGGCGCTCTCATTTCGCGTCGTGACCGCGCGCACCAGCCGCCGGCCCTCACGCTCAGACACTTTTTGAGGCCTTCCCGTGCGCTGTTTGGTCTTCGAGGCTCTCTCGCCGTTGATGACGCGTGACACAGTCGATACGCTGCGCTGCACACGCGTTGCAATCGCCTGCAGCCTCTCGCCTTGGCCTCGAAGGTCGAGGATAGTTGCGACGTCGCTCGCCGTCATCTCTTGCCACGCCGTCATCGCAAAACAGCTTCGGAGGCACTGGAAATTTGTTCGCTTGGTGTACGCAATGTGTTCTATCTAAATTACGTGTTTTCGAGCTCGTTTGACCACAATTACAATTTTGATACCAATCTTACCACGCCTCTCCATTTATTCTCGCATCGTTGAAATATTTCGAAAATGACATTTTCTGCCATTGTGCTGGCTACACTGTGTATTTCGATGATCGACATATAGCATTCGAACCGTATTTAATTGCGCTATTAATCCAGCTTCATTGCAGCTCTGTCCGATGAAAATCAAAAATATTTGAAATGAAACAAGAAATTTCCAAGACTTTTGTCGTGCACTTTATGACATATGGTAGATCATTGAAAATTTTCAAAACACGCGCGAATATTCTTTCGTTAAATTTCCGTAAAATACTGCTCTTCTGACTAGTCTGTTTAAGAGGTTGTGAATCCATGTGCAATACATGTAGCACCATGGGATGAGTGATGGTAAAAATATGTCCATGGATTGTAATCCATGGACTGTAGCCAATAGTTTATTCAGTTTTTTGTTTCTTGTATACCCGGCCGTAAATCAATTTCGCGTATGTTTGCAGCCACAGCACAGCGTCTGTTGTTGCGCACTTCGACTTGTAACAGCAGACGTCTTGCACTTGCACTCGCACTCGCTCAACCACAGACGCACACACTCACTCACTCGTGCATGATACGCAGCAAGAGCAAGAGCAACGCAGCGCGCGACGCGACGGCCATGGCCGAGCTCATTGCGTCCGACGACGTGCTGCCGTCTGCAGCGACTGTCACGCAGTCCATGCGCATTCGACTGCGCAGGCAACGCAGTGCTGGCCGTGCGCTGCATCACCATAGTGGCAATGGCAACCACGCGTCGTCGTCGTCGCAGCTCGTGCACCAGCAGACGCTCTTGCATCGCTTCAAGAAGCGCATGCACTTTGACAAAGCGCGTGGTGCGTACGAGTGTGCGAGTGTGTGAGAGCGACTGATAGGCGATAGTCGCGGCAGTCGTGTCTTGTTGGTTCTTGTTTGCGCTTGCTCTAGCCCATACATCTGCTTCTAGTCGCTGCTGCTGACCACATGTGCGTGTGTCTGCATGACGACTCATCTCTCTCTCTCGCTATTGCTATCGCTCCATCGGCAGCGGCGTTCAAGACAAACGTCGGACTCGCAGCGCGCATTGCGCTCGGCGTGCTGCTCGCAGGCGTCGCGCAGACGCACGCGCCGGCGTCTGCTGCGTCGCACAAAGAGTGGCTCTTCTTGCCGGACCACTACTACCTCGGCGGTCTCACGTACGCAGCAGTGATGGTGATCTTTGCCGGCGCGCGCAACGTCGGCGGCGCGATCGAGCAGATGTGGCAGATCGACGTCGGCGTCGCCATCGCGCTGCTCTACAACTTTGCCGTCTTTGCGTGCGTGCCGATGACGCAAGGCGCGCTCATTCGCGTACCGGTGAACCTGCGCGGGACCGAGTACTCGATCAGCCTCCGCGACCTCGGCGTCGCGCTGCCGCTCTTGCTGCTCTTCACGTTTGTGATGTTCATCACACCGATGGTACGCTGTCGTCGTCGTCATGTGTGCGAGGCGCTGCTGCTTGTAGCGATGGTGGCTTTGATCCCATCGCATCGTACCGCTGCTACTGCTGTTAAGGACTCACACCACTCGCTTGCTCACGTCGCTCGTGCTCCTGACGACCAGCAACGCAACGTCAAGAAGTTTGCTGTGAGCACAAACTTGTACTTCAGTACGTCCACGCGCTCACTTCTTGTGTCTATCTGCCGCAGTGTGAATGGCTCAACGTCGCGTCCGCGCGTCACGACAGCGCACCTTGCGAGCGCCAGTGGGACTCACTGCTCGTCTTGCGACAACATTGCATTGCACTGTGTGCTGTCTCTTGCGCTAGCGCTGACGCTCGTGAGTCCAATGAACCCGATCTACCCGACGCAGCTCAAGGCGCTGGATGACGAGCTCTTTGGCACTAAGAACTTGGTCACGAACCTCGCGATCTACAGCGTCGTCGGCGCCGTCGGCACTGCCATTGGACTCACAACGGTGCTCCTGCCCACGCCGATTCTGTACGTCGCGCCTTGTATCCGACTCATGCTCTCTCTCACTCGCTCGCGCACTTGGTCGTGAGCGCCACTGTCTCGAGCGCCGCCACACTCACACACACGCACGCTGTGCTTGACGCAATGGGTCTGCAACTCGTTCGCTAGTGCGACGCGCGAGCTCATGGCGCACATGAAGGACGCGCCGCACGACATCCGCGAGATGCTCAACCTGATCGTCGACGCGTACTGCTTCCGCGCCAAGGACATTCGCGACATGGACTTCTTTCGCCTGCGCCTCGAGCGCCTGCTCGCAAGTGCGCAGTGGCGGCTGCGCGAGATGGAGCGGCTGCTCGGGAACTGCTGGTGGGAAGAGCTCATTGGCGCGGGCGTGTGGCTCGCTTTAACAACAAAGATGATCGCGAAGCAGTTCGTCAAGCTCTACGCGCGCTTGCTCCAGGACGTCCAGGCCATGAAGCTCGCGATCGAGTCCGAGACGGGCCACTGGACGCACGTCGTGCTCGTACACAAGCTCCAGAAGAGCATCTACGTGCTCCAGACTGAGACGAACGACCTGCTCGAAGAGATCTCGGGCAAAGTGCTGCGCGCCAACACGCGTGCGTACGAGCGCGTGTCTGTCTGAGTGTGTGGCGAGTGAGTGAGTGTGTGCGCGCTGACGGACGCTGACGCTGTCGATGGCTCTTGTCAGGCATGACGTCGTCGCGGTTCAACCACTTGGAGATGCGTCTCGAGCGCCTTATGGCCAAGTACACGACGCTGTACGGCGAGCTCCTCGGCGTCTCGGTCGCGACGTTCGTCTTTCGCTTCAGCTCGACGGCTCCGAACGCCATTGCCATGGTCGCGCAGTACCATATCGGTGCGTCGCTTTCATCGGTGCGTGGTGGTGTATCGACGACTGATGCGGTGGCAACGTCAGCTCTGCTGAATGACGAGTGGCGTGCGTACTCACGTCTGCTTTGCTTTGCTTTGCTTTGTTCTGTTGCTCTTGCACTCTGCTCTGCTCGTCTGGTCGTCGCACTGCTGCTCGCTGCCCATTGCGTGTGTTCACCTTGACGACTTACTAGGCGGTACGTACGGCAACACGGTGAACCGCCTCGCCGGTCTCGTCGCCGGCACGGTGCTCCCGTCGATCTTCAACTACTTCCTCTGCAAGATCTCGGACGACGTGCTCTACAACTTGTTCAACAACGCCACGCTCTTCTGCTGGACCGCCGGCTCGATGTACGTCTACTTCAGCGGCTCGTACATGCAGAACGCCGGCGTGGTCTCGGCGTACATGGCGGCGTCCGTGATGCTCGAGCACAGCTGCCGCAGCCCGAACGCGCCGGCCGGGACGCTCTCGTACTCGACGCTCACGGAGAACGCGCTCGGGATCCTCATCTTGATGCTCGTGGAGCTCACGCTCCAGCCCACGAGCGCGACGACGCTCTTGCGGAGCAACCTCCAGGACCTGCTCCAGCAGTACAGCGACGTCTTCCGCCGCGTCTTCCGGCACCACCTCGCGCTCGAGCGCGTCCACGCAGCAAGTGGCGATGATGGCGATGTGAGTGGCGCTTCTATTCAAGCACAACCACAGACACACCAGCGACGCCTGACGCTCGACGCAACCGAGCTGAAAGCGCTGTGCAAGCAAGTGACGCTCACGCTGCCGCAGAAGCTCGAAGAGCAAGCGCAGCTCCTGCACGACGCGACGCTCGAGCCGGCGCTGTGGCGACCCGCGTTCTCGAGCGACAAGTACACGCAAGTGCTGAGCGTCTGCCGGATCCTCCTCGCGCGCCTGCGGATCCTCCTCGACCTCGTCGAGTGGCACGAGAAGCGCCGCACGAACGGCGTCGACACGCGGCTCCAGCGACCGCGCACGAGCACACTCAACGCCGAGTGCTGTGCGGCAGCAGCAGCCACTGGAGCATCTGGAGCAGCAGCAACAGTGTCATCGGACACTGGCAACGACGAGCGCACACGTGGATCTGTTGGAGCAAACCCAGCCACAGGCTCTGCGCTGTTGTCACCACCTGTGGCGCCACTCGATGACACATCGAGCCAGCCCAACAACCACCAACAGCAACAGCAACAACAACAGTGGCTCTGCAGTCAAGACGCATTCGAAGCGAGCGTCGAAGACACGCTCGAGACACTCGCTGAGCTCTTTAGCAGCGCGTTCTCGCACTCGACAGGCGACGAGACGGCGATCTTCATGCAGATGAAAGAGGCGTTCCGGATCGCCGATGTCCATCGCCGCGGCCAAGTCGACGCGAGCGAGCTCGCGCTCTTTCTCGACAAGCTCTTGCCGTACTCGGCGAGTGGGAACGTCCAGATCGAGCAGTACGTCGACGAGTTCATGCGTCTCGTGGACAAGAACCGTGACGGCAAGGTCTCGCTCGCCGAGTTCATGAAAGCGCTCGACGACGGCTTTCGCCTCGAGCTCGAGATCTACGAGACGACTGCGACGGTGTGCGAGAGCCGTGCAGCGAGTCGACACAGCATCGAGATGCGACAAATGGCGTCCGAGCACACAACGCACATCGACTCAGCTGCTGCTAGTGATCCGCTCTCAGTCACGACGAGCGATGTGCTTCTATCGACCAAGGCAAGTGCGTCGAGCGCGCCATTGCCACACACTGGCGACGTTGCGATAGCAGTTGCACCAGACAGTCGTGATGTGGCGCCAGACAATCGAGTCAACGACACCAGCAGCATCAACACCCACGACTTCACAGAGCTCCTTCGCGACGACGCAGGACATCCGCCAGTGCTTGATCCGCACCTCTTCACACCACCATCGCCATCGCTACGATCGCCACCACCGTCATCATCGCCACCACATCAGCCAACAAGCACGTCGCGACGCCGTCCGTCGATGGAGAACTCGGCCGAAGCGCTGCTGAACGTTGAGTCGTTCACAGTGAAGCGCGCCGCCGCGGCGCTCAAGCAGAGCTACGGCGAGCACTTTATGCGGCAGTACCACGCCGAACACCACGTGCCGATGGAGGACTTCATCGTCATGAGCTGCCTCATCGCGACGTGCGAAGAGATCGCCGCGAACCTCGCGCAGCTCAACACGCTCGCTGCGATGTGAGTCTTCGTCGTGATCGAGTCTGGTGTAGGACACCACCCGACCGCCGTCGCTGCGCTTGCTCGCTCTTGTCGACTCCATCAAGACCACTGGCGAGAGCGGGAGCGTTGCAAGTGAGCGAGCGAGCGAGAGATAGAGAACGCAAACAAGATCGCTATTCACTACGTGCGTCCTCACTCCATACGCAACCACACAGCTCACACTCTGTCTGCCTCGACGCACTCAACTCACTGACCGACGCTCGAGACACGCTCGATGTTGGATGCACAGCGGTGGCCAACGCCGTGAGATGTCGTGCGCGCTCACTACCCAAAGAGCCGACTCAGACGCGACGGCGCTCGAGGCTTGAGCAGCTCTACAATCTGCGCGTGTCCTTTCTCCTGTGCCTTCTTGACGTCGTCTCGCGTCACGACTGCGCCAGCATCGAGCAACAGCCGCACGATGTTGATGTCGCCTGATACGACTGCCTCGTGGAGCGCAGTCAAGCCGGTGCTGGTTCGTCTAGTGTTGACATTCGCCTTGTGCTGTAGCAGCACACGCGCGCTATCAGGACGGTGGTGGATCACTGCCCAGTGAAGAGGAGAGCTGCCGGCACTCGACGGTTCTTCGATCCGAGCGCCTTGGCGCAAGAGCTCTTTGATCACATCGACATGATTTCTTTCGGCTGCCATGTGGAGTGCGGTACATCCGTTGCTGCTCCGTTTCGCGTGGATGTCTGCATTGTGCTGCAGCAAGACGCGCAGGCTCGCCAGCTGACCACGAATCGCTGCCCAGTGAAGCGGCGAGAAGTTGTTCTTGTCTTGTTTCTCTATCCGAGCACCTTGACGTAGCAGCTCTTCAATGACGTTGACATGGCCTTTTTCGGCTGCCTTGTGGAGCGCTGTCGACCCGTTGCCAATGCTCTTCGCGTGGATGTCTGCGTTGTGCTGTAGCAAGACGCGCAGGCTGGCCAGCTGACCGTAAGTCGCCGCCCAGTGAAGAGGAGTGTCGCCGTCCTTGTCTGGTTCCTCGATCCGAGCGCCTTGGCGCAGGAGCTCTTCAATGACGTCGACATGGCTTACTTCGACCGCCATGTGGAGTGCGGTGCATCCGTTGCTGCTCCGTTTCGCGTGGATGTCTGCATTGTGCTGCAGCAAGACGCGCAGGCTGGCCAGCTGACCATGAATCGCTGCCAAGTGAAGCGGCGAGAAGTTGTTCTTGTCGGGCTCGTCGATCTGAGCGCCTTGTCGCAGGAGCTCTTCGATCACATCGGCACGGCCTTTTACGGCCGCCATGTGGAGCGCTGTCAATTTGAGGTCGCTGCTCTTCGCGTGGATGTCTGCGTTGTGCTGCAACAGTGCGCGGACGCACTCGAGCTGCCCAAATCCGGCTGCCACAGTCAGCGGCTCCAAGCCTGTTTCAGCGTTGCACACACCAACGCCGGCGCCGAACTGGAGCAGCGTCTCGATCACAGCGACGCGACCGAATCGCGCGGCAAAATACATCGCGCTTCGCTGTTTGCCGGTCTGAACGTTGACCAAGTCGCGCTTCGCTCGCAGCAGCGCCTCGACAACGCTTGTGTGGCCAGCGTACGCGGCGACATGGAGCGCCGTGCAGCCAGTATCGTCCAGGTCGGACAACTTGGTGCTTGGAACCGTCAGTAGTGCGCTGGCGTTCGCGCCTCTTGCCAACAGCATCTTCGTCACTTGGACTGCGCCAGTCGCTGCAGCAACCATGAGCGGCGAGGCGTTCCAGCTGCTGTTCACGGGCTCTTCGAGCGATGCTGCGGACGAGAGCATGCTCGCGACGCACTCAACATCGTCCTGCGCAATCGCTTCCTCGAGCATCGTTGGAGTCGAGCTGACCGCCACTGGTGCTGCTTCAGGCGTTGATGGCTGTTGGACGGCGCGTGCATTCGCTGTCGACGACTTTGTTGCTGTCGATGGTTCTGTCGCTGCGGCCGACGACGCAGTCGACGAGCACTTGAGTCCGACGTTCAGGTCGGTGCGAGCTCCCACTTGATCGTCAGTCGTCACTGTCGTCATGCCAGACACCACCGACTCGACGCTTGTCGTCTGTGCAGCAGCGTCGCTGGCCAACTCGCTCAGCTCTTTCATCACGGACCTCAGACTTGGTCGGTGGCTTGGCTCGAGACTGCACATGCGCGTCACGAGGTCCCACGCGTGGTCCGTCATGCGCGCAGGTCGCTCCGGCAGCTCGCCCTCTTTCACCAACTCGCGCACGGTCAGATCATCGACGCGGTGTCCCCACGGCACGGTCTGCCCCACGACCTCGAGGATGCACATGCCGAACGAGAACACGTCGGACGCGAACGTCGGGCTGCGGCCGCGGAGACACTCGGGTGCGCGCCAGCGAATCGCGCCGGCTTTTCTTGACCCCGTGGCGGTAGTGGCACCATCAGCACCGACGCCAACACCACCAGCACCGCCATTTGCACTGACCGCCACCGAGTTGCGACTCGCCGACAGCGCGCGCATGTAGCTGAAGCTGAAGTCCGCGATCTTGGCGCATCCGTCGTGTGTCACGAGGATGTTGTCGCCCTTGAGGTCGCCGTGCACCACGCGCTTCGAGTGCAAGTACGCGAGCCCCGACGCCGCGTCGTGCAGCAGCCGGAACGTCTGCGGTCGATTCGCGCGGAAGCTCAGAAAGTCAAACAGGTTGCCGTTCGCCGCGAGCTCGCACACGATGAACGGCGGCGACGAGACGTCACACGCGCCGTACATCATCAGCACGTTGCGGTGGCGAAAGCCGAACCAGAGCGACGCCTCGTCGCGGAACTGCTCCGTCGCGCTCTCGTTCGTGCGCGTGTCCACGAGCAGGCACTTGACCACGACGTCCATGTGGTTCATGCGGCCGTAGTGCACGGTGCCGAACGAGCCGCCGGCGAACGGCGTCGTGACGTCGAACTTGACCTCGTGCGGCGGACAGAACCAGCCAGGCACGCTGCGCACCGTCACGGATGAGCGCCGGATGACTTTGTCTAGCGCCGTCTTGAGCAGGCGCTCGTTTGTAGATGCGGCGTCGTTGTCATTGTCCATGTCATCGTCTGTGTCGCCTGCTGCTGTTGTTGCGGTCGATGATGCTGTTGTCGTTGATGTCGCTGCTGCTGCGCCATGTCCGTCCAGCTTCTCCAGCTCGTGCACCAACACGCTCAGCGCTTCGACCTGCTGCTCGACGCGCAGCACCGCCTTTGCGACCGTGGCGTCGTCTGTGAGACGCGCGGCAATCGCCTTCTCCTGTTGCAGCCGAAAGGCGTCCATCGCCGCGCGCTCGTCCGCCATCGCGCCGATGTGGATCACATCCAGTGCGAGTTTGAGCGTCGTGATGCGCTCCTGGAACGTCTGCACTTTGCCGGTGACGCGCTTGGCCATGGCGACGCGATAGACCCATGGACGGCGCTTGTGTTTGGTCAAGAAGAGCGTGAAGTCGTTCACGAGCGTGCTGTAGTCGCGCACGACCGCATCAGGTGGCAGCGTCTTCTGCGTCTCCATCGCGAGCAGCTTGTCGTGGATCACCGTCATGCGCGCGTGCACGTGCTTGCACAGCTCGTCGCACTCGTCCATGTCGTTCACGAGCGTCGCGATGAGCTGGAGCGGCGCGATGAAGTCGCTCGGGCTCAGCATCGTGGAGGCTTGTCACGCGTCGCGTCGTCTCTGCGTACGTCTACGTCGTCGGTCGCTGGAGGAGAAGGAGGAGGACACAGTCGACGCTACTTGTACGCAGTCGACTACGCGCGTGTTGTGCTGCCGCTGCTCGTCCGCGTCGCGGTCCGTGCCGAGGAGCGCCACCAGCGACTCGCTCGCTCGTTGCGAGAGAGCAAGCGCAATGGCGCTGGCGTGACTGAGTTGGGTTGGGAGTGTGTTGACCACACCATTGGACGATGGGTTCGAAACTGAAAGCCAGGCGATCGATCGACCTCGCGTCTCGCGCGTCGAGGCAGTGGCGCGGGCAATGCACGCACGAGCATTGACCGGTCACGTCGAATGAGTCCACGTGTGCACAAGTCGCCACAAGTACGTCTCATAGTGAAGTCCAAGGGTGCCAGTGCAAGCGAACCAACCAGCATTCAGGCGGTCATTTTGTGCAAGAGTCCATGCTTGACTGTAGCGACGACGATCGCACCAACTCGCCACTACAACGACAACCCTCATCGAGGCACGAACGATCCGAGCTACAAACGATCCAACGGTGTACAATGCCAGTCTTGACGAAGGCTACGCTGCTCAGTGTAGCCACGGCGCTCCTCGCTGCCATATCGTCGTACTCGCGTTGCTCGTATGCTTTCAAGGATTGAAGCTCTTGACTTGTCTGGATGTTGCTCACAAGCCCGCAGTACGAAGCGCCGACATGGCATTGTCAACCTACCTTGTGTCTCGAGTCTTGCCATTTGAGTGACGTAGCACTCAATGAGCACGTCCGTCATGCCACGCTTGCTTTCGTCGCCACACACACATGTGCCGTGGTGAAGTGGCAAGCACAAGTCGACTCAGGCTGTGGAGACTCGAATGCAACGGGCCGCCAAACAGACAGCACACGCGCAGCGCACATAGATCTCTGGTTCGGAGCGATCTCAGCTCACTTTCTAGTACTTGCTCGCCCTCAGTGACTATCAAGACCACATCGCGAGTGCAGCAGCAAGTTGCTCAAGTGTCCAAAACACTCGAGTCACAAAATGTCGCCATGTCGAGCAACAATTGTAACAGAACAAACAAGCAAGCGGCGCACGTGAAGCGAGCACACAACGACAACGACAACGACAACGACACCAGCGCGCTTTGCGCAAGGCGCGACGACGTACGTGTGCGTGTGTGTGTTGCGCTGTGTCTTGCAAGTGCCTGCTACGCTCGCTTGTCTCTCGCTGACTCGCTCGCTCGCTCTTGTCTGTCTGCATGTACACAACTGGTGCTCGTGTTGCTCCTCTGCTTGCAGCTCCCGACACACACACACACACACTGGCACATCCACACATACGCAAACGCACGCGGCCGAGACATACTCACACACAACACCTCCATAATGGACTTTGGCGACTTTGCAAGCGCGCCACCACCACCAGCAGTCATCGAGCTCGACCGCAAGCTCTACACGATGCTCGAGATCGAGGCGAAGCGGTACCAGAGCTTCTTCGCGTCGCTCGACGAGCACCACACTGGTCGACTCTCACGCGACGTCGCGCTTGCTTTCTACGCCAAGTCGTCGCTCTCGGAGCAGGTACGCGCTATCGACGCGCTGTGTGAAGCATGCGATGTATGCGAGTGGTCATTGCCAGCAGCAGGAGCAGCAGCAGTAGCTCACGCTTGTCCCTTGTCATGACCGGTAGGAGATCGCGCAGATGTACGCGCTGATCAAGTCGCTGCAGCTCCTCGCCGACCCGCTTGCAGTGAACGAGACCGAGTTCACGACCGGCATGCACTTCATCGTGTGCATGACGAAGCGCAGTCTCGCGAAGCTCCCGCCGACGTTCCCCACGTACCTCTTCCCAACGCTCGACCTCACGCCTGCGTCTGCGTCGACTCTTGCGGCAGCGAGTGCGATCAGCAGCATGCCGTCGCCCGACAAAGACGAGATCCAGGGTCGCACTGCTGGCTGCAGTGCTGACTGGAGTGGCAGTGCTGCTGCTGTCGGCTTCTCGACCATGAGTGGCGGTGCAGTGGCCAGCAGCGACGCAGAGACGGCGGTGGCCGTGGCAACATCGAGAACAAGTGCGATTGCAAGTGCGAGCACGGGCTTGAGCGACCAGATCGAGCGGCTCCAGGACGCAACGTCCCTCCGTCAGCTCGTCGAGCGAGAGGTGCGTCGTGTGGTGATTGATGGTGCGTAGTGCCGCCGACCAGAGCGACTACGGGACTGCGTTGCTGGCTGGTGGCACCACGCACCCGTCTAGTCTGCCAGCGCTATCGAAGCCAAACGGGCGGCGCCAGAGCTAACAACCGTCGACCTGACCTAACAACTGCCTGTCTGGCTGTCTGTTTGACTGCTCGCAATGCAGACGCGCAACAAGCGCGCAGAAGTGAGCGCGCTCGCGCAGCTCGACGCGTCCGAGAGCAAGGCCCTCGCGAGTCTCCGGAGCGTCCTCGACCGCCTCGCAGACAGCGTCGAGGCGCTCGGGTACACGGTCCCAGCGTCTGCGCGCGCGCTCGATGCGCTCGATGACTTTGGGAACTTGCTCCGGAGCCACGTGCAGGCGGCGAAGCAAGAGGTCCAGAGCCTCGAGATCGCGGCGCAGATGCTCGCTGCAACGTCCACTGACGCGCGAACGAGTGCAGAAGTCAATAGCAGTGGCAGCAGTCGCGACACGGCCGATCCGTTCCGAGAGCTCGCGCACATGACGCAGGAGCTCGTCGCGCTGCAGCAGCAGACTGCAGAGCTCTCGGCGCGGAAGGACGAGCTGCTCGCGCAAGTGCAGGCGAAGAAGCTCAAGGAGACGACGACAAATACGCCACTGACGCCGCAGTCGCCAGACGCGACGATGAAAGCACTCGACGCGTCGGCAGGAGCAGCAGGCATCGGGGCGTCTGCAGGAGCCGCGCCGCTGTCGTCGACTGCGAGTGCGAGTGCGAGTGCGAGTGCGACAGCGAGTGCGACTGTGGGAGGCGCGTGGGGCGACTTTGTGGCACCGCTGACGTCGCATGAAGTGCGCGGGTCGGAGGCAGTCGAGCCATTTGGCTTCGGCGTCGCGGGGGTGTCTGCATCAGTGGGATCAGTCGCATCGACAGCGGCAACACCCTCGGTCGTGTCGGCATCTGCAGCAGCCATCGCGCCTCTCACTGCTGGTGCTGGTGCTGCGCCAGTCGTCTCGGACGACTTCAGCTGGGGCGACTTCTCATGAGCTGCTGCTCTCGCTCTCATGAGCTCTCACTCGCTCGTTGCTCCGAGTCTTATCGTTGCCTTGCAAAGAGAGAGAGAGAGACTTGAGAGTGGCTCCTGACGAGAGACTGCAGACCAAGATCGAGTCCGAGAGACAACGCGCACTGCGCACACACGTCTTGTCGTACGACAGTAGCACGCATCTCACAGACTCACTACGCACACACTCAGGACGACGCCCACCTGCACGATCTCCACAGCATCTATCTACATGTACACGCTCGCTCGCTCGACTGCGCTGCTGCTCGTGTGCTCGTCCATTCAAACGCTCTCGCACACTAGAACGCTGGCGGACCCGCGTACATGTGCGCGAGCTCGCGCCCAAAGAAGCGCGCGAGCTGCTGGCGCTTGGGCTTGAACGTCGGCGTGACGAGGTCGTCCTCGGGTCCGAACGCGCGCGTGTGCAGATGGAGCTTCTGCACGCGCTCGAAGCGAAAGAGCTTGTGGTCCGCAGCGACGTCGTCCATGTCGGCGAGGATCTCGGCCTTGAGCTCGTCCGAAGCACAGAGCGACTCGATCGTCGCGGCGTCACCGGTCTTGCCGCTCTGCGCGGCCCACTTGGCGAGCGCGTCTTCGTCTGGCACGACGACTCCGACGACGTAGCTCTGGAGCGAGTCGCCGTACACAAAGATCTGCACGACGAACTTGCTCTTGAGGTACACGCCTTCGATCTTCTCTGGCGCGACGTACTCGCCTTGCGCGAGCTTGAAGATGTTCTTCTTGCGGTCGATGATCCGGAGCGTCCCGTCGGCGTTCCAGCACCCAATGTCGCCCGTGTGGAACCAGCCGTCAGCGTCCAGGACCTCGGCCGTGAGCGCCGGCTGCTTGTAGTAGCCCTTAAAGACGTTCCTGCCGCGCACGAGCACTTCGCCGCGCGGCAGCGGCGTGTCGCTCGAGTGGTACTGCATGTCGGGGACGTCTTCGAGACAGACTTGAACGCCTGGGAGTGGGATCCCGACGTGATTCCCAGACGGCACGTGCACGTTCGAGACCGCGACGACTGCGCTCGACTCGGTGAGGCCGTAGCCCTCGAGCACGGGGCAGCAGAAGACGACTTCGAGAAACTCCTTCACGTCTGGCGCAAGCGGCGCCGAGCCGTTCATCATGAGCCGCACGCGACCGCCGAGCACGGCCTTGAGCTTGTTGAACACGACGGCGTCCCACACTGCGTGCGTCATGTAGCCGTCTGCGAGCGCCGGCCGCTTCGCAGCGAACGCCTGGTCAAACACAAACTTCTTGGCGCCACCGGCGGCCGCGACACCCTGTCGGATCTTGTCGACAACGCGGTTGAGCACGCGCGGGACGCTCGGGAAGACCGTCGGCTGGAGCGCGGCGATGTCGCTCAGGAGCTGCGTGACGTCGCCTTGGTAGAACCCGATGCGGCCACCGCTCGAGATCAAGTTCGTGTGCACGCAGCGTTCAAAGACGTGTGCGAGCGGGAGGTACGACAGATGCACGTCTGTCGGCGTTAACTCCGTGTACTTGCGCACCGACGCTTTCGTGAACGCCAGGTTCGCGTGTGTGAGGATCGCGCCTTTCGGGTCACCAGTCGTGCCGGACGTGTAGCAGATCGTCGAGACGTCGTCAGGCAGTGGCGGGTCTGCGTCGACTGGATGTGCGCGGCCAGCTGCGAGCACCTCGGTCATCGTCAAGAGTGTGAGGTTCTTGTCCTTTGCGCGCGCGCGGTCGGCGTCGTCGACCGGTTCGAACGACACGACCGTCGCGAGCGTCGGGCACGCGTGTGCACACGCCAAGAGCGTCTCGACCTGCGTCTTGGCGCAGAACACGACCTTCATCGCCGTGTGGTTGATGATGAACGGCACGGCGTCGGGGCCGAGCGTGTCGTACAGCGGCACGAGCGTGTACGTCATGCGGTTGCACGCGTTCTCCACGACGCTCCACTCGTAGCGGTTCTTTGAAAAGACGCCGACGATGTCGGTGCGCGCGAGCTGCAGCGTGTGGCGCATACCTGCCGACGCGGCGTCGACGTCGCCCAAGAACGCACAAAACGTGACCCACTCGAACGGACCCGCAGCGCCAGTGACCGGGTCGATTGTGCGCGTGCCAAAGAGCGACTGCGAGCCGTCCGGGTCGAGCTGCTTGCGGTCGAGCAAGTTCGTCCAGAGCGTCATGCTCAGCTCGTAGTCTGGCGCGATGTCGACGACGCGAGTCGCGCCGCGCGTCGCAGTGGCCGAGTCGGGGACTTCGCGCGAGTAGCAGCGCATGGCACCAGGTGTGGTGTCAGTGGTGCTCTGTGCGCCGCCCATGCTGCTCTTCTTGCGCGCGGTGTTGCTCCGGAGCCGGCTTTTGATGAATGCGGGCATGGTCGGGAGCTGCACCATGGCGGCGACGACGAGCGCAGTCGGCGGTCAAGGTTGCTGTCGGAGGGACTCGAGTGGCGAGCGAGCGTGTGTGTGTGTGTGCTACCAGGCGTGCTCGAGCGTGCGGACGCGCGGTAGGCAAGTGCTGTTAAAGAGCGCGGGCGCGGGAGGGAACGTCAATACACGCACACTCACGCGCATCGAGCGCACCGGTGCGAACGAACGCGAGGCAAGCAGTCGGAGCTGGTCCATGAAGGAGCTCTTCATTCATTCAGCGAACCAGGTGGTCTCAATCTTGTGTTGTCGAATTGTAGGATATTTGAGATCGGAGCGCTGAAATCTCGAATTTGAGGTATTATCATGAACTAGAGCTTTTGAATTGCATTGTGTGAGCAAGTAGTTTTAGAATTGCTTTTGATAGCTCGACTGAAAAGCTCATAAATGATGGGTTTCTTGATGGGCAGAGTTCGACGATGCTCGACCATGATCACTCGCTTCTCGCTCTTGATGTCGCTGTCTGCAGAGACCGACGACAACCTCGTACGTCGGTACGTGTTGTGCATGCGCATGCCGTGCCGGACTTGCCGCAACAAGACCTGGTCAAACAAACGCGCACTCGGGAAACAGCAGAATGTGATCGCGCTTCCTCGACACGGCTATGAGCAGCAGCCTCCGGCAGAAACCGGGCGTGTTGACGTGACATGCTCGGTGGATCTTGAAGCGAAGAAGTGACAGCGCGATCGCGAGGCGGCAGTCAAGACTGGAGACGGAGCGCTCAAGACGTCGAGCGGCAGTGTGTCTAGGGCATAGCGCTCAGTGCGACCAACGAGTCGAGTGAAGGCAAACAACAACAACAACAACAACTCCGTCAAGAGCACTCCACTGCTGTCTCCATCGAAGCCGAACGGCATGACCAAACGCTCAAGATGCGTGACGAACGACACACCACCAATGTTGTCCGACACGTTCGGGACACCGCCCTTTGCAGTGAGTGTCGCGCTCAAGGCCGAGATCCTCGCCGACATGGACGACGTCGCTGCGGACCACAAGCTCTTTCGCTTCGAGCGCGTGCAGAAGCTCCATCTGCACACGCGCGCGTTCGGACCCGAGGACGACCTCGTCACGCCGACGTTCAAGCCCAAGCGCCAGCAGCTCGCGCGCTTCTTTGGGCGCGAGCTCGCGCACATGTACGCGGGTCCGCCAGCGTTCTAGTGTGCGAGAGCGTTTGAATGGACGAGCACACGAGCAGCAGCGCAGTCGAGCGAGCGAGCGTGTACATGTAGATAGATGCTGTGGAGATCGTGCAGGTGGGCGTCGTCCTGAGTGTGTGCGTAGTGAGTCTGTGAGATGCGTGCTACTGTCGTACGACAAGACGTGTGTGCGCAGTGCGCGTTGTCTCTCGGACTCGATCTTGGTCTGCAGTCTCTCGTCAGGAGCCACTCTCAAGTCTCTCTCTCTCTCTTTGCAAGGCAACGATAAGACTCGGAGCAACGAGCGAGTGAGAGCTCATGAGAGCGAGAGCAGCAGCTCATGAGAAGTCGCCCCAGCTGAAGTCGTCCGAGACGACTGGCGCAGCACCAGCACCAGCAGTGAGAGGCGCGATGGCTGCTGCAGATGCCGACACGACCGAGGGTGTTGCCGCTGTCGATGCGACTGATCCCACTGATGCAGACACCCCCGCGACGCCGAAGCCAAATGGCTCGACTGCCTCCGACCCGCGCACTTCATGCGACGTCAGCGGTGCCACAAAGTCGCCCCACGCGCCTCCCACAGTCGCACTCGCTGTCGCACTCGCACTCGCACTCGCACTCGCAGTCGACGACAGCGGCGCGGCTCCTGCAGACGCCCCGATGCCTGCTGCTCCTGCCGACGCGTCGAGTGCTTTCATCGTCGCGTCTGGCGACTGCGGCGTCAGTGGCGTATTTGTCGTCGTCTCCTTGAGCTTCTTCGCCTGCACTTGCGCGAGCAGCTCGTCCTTCCGCGCCGAGAGCTCTGCAGTCTGCTGCTGCAGCGCGACGAGCTCCTGCGTCATGTGCGCGAGCTCTCGGAACGGATCGGCCGTGTCGCGACTGCTGCCACTGCTATTGACTTCTGCACTCGTTCGCGCGTCAGTGGACGTTGCAGCGAGCATCTGCGCCGCGATCTCGAGGCTCTGGACCTCTTGCTTCGCCGCCTGCACGTGGCTCCGGAGCAAGTTCCCAAAGTCATCGAGCGCATCGAGCGCGCGCGCAGACGCTGGGACCGTGTACCCGAGCGCCTCGACGCTGTCTGCGAGGCGGTCGAGGACGCTCCGGAGACTCGCGAGGGCCTTGCTCTCGGACGCGTCGAGCTGCGCGAGCGCGCTCACTTCTGCGCGCTTGTTGCGCGTCTGCATTGCGAGCAGTCAAACAGACAGCCAGACAGGCAGTTGTTAGGTCAGGTCGACGGTTGTTAGCTCTGGCGCCGCCCGTTTGGCTTCGATAGCGCTGGCAGACTAGACGGGTGCGTGGTGCCACCAGCCAGCAACGCAGTCCCGTAGTCGCTCTGGTCGGCGGCACTACGCACCATCAATCACCACACGACGCACCTCTCGCTCGACGAGCTGACGGAGGGACGTTGCGTCCTGGAGCCGCTCGATCTGGTCGCTCAAGCCCGTGCTCGCACTTGCAATCGCACTTGTTCTCGATGTTGCCACGGCCACCGCCGTCTCTGCGTCGCTGCTGGCCACTGCACCGCCACTCATGGTCGAGAAGCCGACAGCAGCAGCACTGCCACTCCAGTCAGCACTGCAGCCAGCAGTGCGACCCTGGATCTCGTCTTTGTCGGGCGACGGCATGCTGCTGATCGCACTCGCTGCCGCAAGAGTCGACGCAGACGCAGGCGTGAGGTCGAGCGTTGGGAAGAGGTACGTGGGGAACGTCGGCGGGAGCTTCGCGAGACTGCGCTTCGTCATGCACACGATGAAGTGCATGCCGGTCGTGAACTCGGTCTCGTTCACTGCAAGCGGGTCGGCGAGGAGCTGCAGCGACTTGATCAGCGCGTACATCTGCGCGATCTCCTACCGGTCATGACAAGGGACAAGCGTGAGCTACTGCTGCTGCTCCTGCTGCTGGCAATGACCACTCGCATACATCGCATGCTTCACACAGCGCGTCGATAGCGCGTACCTGCTCCGAGAGCGACGACTTGGCGTAGAAAGCAAGCGCGACGTCGCGTGAGAGTCGACCAGTGTGGTGCTCGTCGAGCGACGCGAAGAAGCTCTGGTACCGCTTCGCCTCGATCTCGAGCATCGTGTAGAGCTTGCGGTCGAGCTCGATGACTGCTGGTGGTGGTGGCGCGCTTGCAAAGTCGCCAAAGTCCATTATGGAGGTGTTGTGTGTGAGTATGTCTCGGCCGCGTGCGTTTGCGTATGTGTGGATGTGCCAGTGTGTGTGTGTGTGTGTCGGGAGCTGCAAGCAGAGGAGCAACACGAGCACCAGTTGTGTACATGCAGACAGACAAGAGCGAGCGAGCGAGTCAGCGAGAGACAAGCGAGCGTAGCAGGCACTTGCAAGACACAGCGCAACACACACACGCACACGTACGTCGTCGCGCCTTGCGCAAAGCGCGCTGGTGTCGTTGTCGTTGTCGTTGTCGTTGTGTGCTCGCTTCACGTGCGCCGCTTGCTTGTTTGTTCTGTTACAATTGTTGCTCGACATGGCGACATTTTGTGACTCGAGTGTTTTGGACACTTGAGCAACTTGCTGCTGCACTCGCGATGTGGTCTTGATAGTCACTGAGGGCGAGCAAGTACTAGAAAGTGAGCTGAGATCGCTCCGAACCAGAGATCTATGTGCGCTGCGCGTGTGCTGTCTGTTTGGCGGCCCGTTGCATTCGAGTCTCCACAGCCTGAGTCGACTTGTGCTTGCCACTTCACCACGGCACATGTGTGTGTGGCGACGAAAGCAAGCGTGGCATGACGGACGTGCTCATTGAGTGCTACGTCACTCAAATGGCAAGACTCGAGACACAAGGTAGGTTGACAATGCCATGTCGGCGCTTCGTACTGCGGGCTTGTGAGCAACATCCAGACAAGTCAAGAGCTTCAATCCTTGAAAGCATACGAGCAACGCGAGTACGACGATATGGCAGCGAGGAGCGCCGTGGCTACACTGAGCAGCGTAGCCTTCGTCAAGACTGGCATTGTACACCGTTGGATCGTTTGTAGCTCGGATCGTTCGTGCCTCGATGAGGGTTGTCGTTGTAGTGGCGAGTTGGTGCGATCGTCGTCGCTACAGTCAAGCATGGACTCTTGCACAAAATGACCGCCTGAATGCTGGTTGGTTCGCTTGCACTGGCACCCTTGGACTTCACTATGAGACGTACTTGTGGCGACTTGTGCACACGTGGACTCATTCGACGTGACCGGTCAATGCTCGTGCGTGCATTGCCCGCGCCACTGCCTCGACGCGCGAGACGCGAGGTCGATCGATCGCCTGGGAGTGCTTTCAGTTTCGAACCCATCGTCCAATGGTGTGGTCAACACACTCCCAACCCAACTCAGTCACGCCAGCGCCATTGCGCTTGCTCTCTCGCAACGAGCGAGCGAGTCGCTGGTGGCGCTCCTCGGCACGGACCGCGACGCGGACGAGCAGCGGCAGCACAACACGCGCGTAGTCGACTGCGTACAAGTAGCGTCGACTGTGTCCTCCTCCTTCTCCTCCAGCGACCGACGACGTAGACGTACGCAGAGACGACGCGACGCGTGACAAGCCTCCACGATGCTGAGCCCGAGCGACTTCATCGCGCCGCTCCAGCTCATCGCGACGCTCGTGAACGACATGGACGAGTGCGACGAGCTGTGCAAGCACGTGCACGCGCGCATGACGGTGATCCACGACAAGCTGCTCGCGATGGAGACGCAGAAGACGCTGCCACCTGATGCGGTCGTGCGCGACTACAGCACGCTCGTGAACGACTTCACGCTCTTCTTGACCAAACACAAGCGCCGTCCATGGGTCTATCGCGTCGCCATGGCCAAGCGCGTCACCGGCAAAGTGCAGACGTTCCAGGAGCGCATCACGACGCTCAAACTCGCACTGGATGTGATCCACATCGGCGCGATGGCGGACGAGCGCGCGGCGATGGACGCCTTTCGGCTGCAACAGGAGAAGGCGATTGCCGCGCGTCTCACAGACGACGCCACGGTCGCAAAGGCGGTGCTGCGCGTCGAGCAGCAGGTCGAAGCGCTGAGCGTGTTGGTGCACGAGCTGGAGAAGCTGGACGGACATGGCGCAGCAGCAGCGACATCAACGACAACAGCATCATCGACCGCAACAACAGCAGCAGGCGACACAGACGATGACATGGACAATGACAACGACGCCGCATCTACAAACGAGCGCCTGCTCAAGACGGCGCTAGACAAAGTCATCCGGCGCTCATCCGTGACGGTGCGCAGCGTGCCTGGCTGGTTCTGTCCGCCGCACGAGGTCAAGTTCGACGTCACGACGCCGTTCGCCGGCGGCTCGTTCGGCACCGTGCACTACGGCCGCATGAACCACATGGACGTCGTGGTCAAGTGCCTGCTCGTGGACACGCGCACGAACGAGAGCGCGACGGAGCAGTTCCGCGACGAGGCGTCGCTCTGGTTCGGCTTTCGCCACCGCAACGTGCTGATGATGTACGGCGCGTGTGACGTCTCGTCGCCGCCGTTCATCGTGTGCGAGCTCGCGGCGAACGGCAACCTGTTTGACTTTCTGAGCTTCCGCGCGAATCGACCGCAGACGTTCCGGCTGCTGCACGACGCGGCGTCGGGGCTCGCGTACTTGCACTCGAAGCGCGTGGTGCACGGCGACCTCAAGGGCGACAACATCCTCGTGACACACGACGGATGCGCCAAGATCGCGGACTTCAGCTTCAGCTACATGCGCGCGCTGTCGGCGAGTCGCAACTCGGTGGCGGTCAGTGCAAATGGCGGTGCTGGTGGTGTTGGCGTCGGTGCTGATGGTGCCACTACCGCCACGGGGTCAAGAAAAGCCGGCGCGATTCGCTGGCGCGCACCCGAGTGTCTCCGCGGCCGCAGCCCGACGTTCGCGTCCGACGTGTTCTCGTTCGGCATGTGCATCCTCGAGGTCGTGGGGCAGACCGTGCCGTGGGGACACCGCGTCGATGATCTGACCGTGCGCGAGTTGGTGAAAGAGGGCGAGCTGCCGGAGCGACCTGCGCGCATGACGGACCACGCGTGGGACCTCGTGACGCGCATGTGCAGTCTCGAGCCAAGCCACCGACCAAGTCTGAGGTCCGTGATGAAAGAGCTGAGCGAGTTGGCCAGCGACGCTGCTGCACAGACGACAAGCGTCGAGTCGGTGGTGTCTGGCATGACGACAGTGACGACTGACGATCAAGTGGGAGCTCGCACCGACCTGAACGTCGGACTCAAGTGCTCGTCGACTGCGTCGTCGGCCGCAGCGACAGAACCATCGACAGCAACAAAGTCGTCGACAGCGAATGCACGCGCCGTCCAACAGCCATCAACGCCTGAAGCAGCACCAGTGGCGGTCAGCTCGACTCCAACGATGCTCGAGGAAGCGATCGCCCAGGACGATGTTGAGTGCGTCGCGAGCATGCTCTCGTCCGCAGCATCGCTCGAAGAGCCCGTGAACAGCAGCTGGAACGCCTCGCCGCTCATGGTTGCTGCAGCGACTGGCGCAGTCCAAGTGACGAAGATGCTGTTGGCAAGAGGCGCGAACGCCAGCGCACTACTGACGGTTCCAAGCACCAAGTTGTCCGACCTGGACGATACTGGCTGCACGGCGCTCCATGTCGCCGCGTACGCTGGCCACACAAGCGTTGTCGAGGCGCTGCTGCGAGCGAAGCGCGACTTGGTCAACGTTCAGACCGGCAAACAGCGAAGCGCGATGTATTTTGCCGCGCGATTCGGTCGCGTCGCTGTGATCGAGACGCTGCTCCAGTTCGGCGCCGGCGTTGGTGTGTGCAACGCTGAAACAGGCTTGGAGCCGCTGACTGTGGCAGCCGGATTTGGGCAGCTCGAGTGCGTCCGCGCACTGTTGCAGCACAACGCAGACATCCACGCGAAGAGCAGCGACCTCAAATTGACAGCGCTCCACATGGCGGCCGTAAAAGGCCATGCCGATGTGATCGAAGAGCTCCTGCGCCAAGGCGCTCGGATTGAGGAACTGTCCGATATGGGCTTCACCGCGCTTCAATGGGCTGCAACTTCCGGTGACATTGATAGCCTGCGCGTGTTGCTACAGCACAACGCAGATATCCACGCGAAGAGCAGCAGCAATGGGTCGACACCACTCCACATGGCGGCCGTAAAAGGCCACGCCGATGTGATCGAAGAGCTGCTGCGCCAAGGCGCTCGGATCGACGAGCCCGACAAGGACGGCGACACTCCTCTTCACTGGGCAGCTTCTCATGGTCAGCTGGCGAGCCTGCGCGTCTTGCTGCGGCACAAGGCGGACATCCACGCGGAACGGAGCAGCAACGGATGTACCGCACTCCACATGGCAGCCGAAAAAGGCCATGTCAACGTCATTGAAGAGCTGCTACGTCAAGGTGCTCGGATAGAGAAACAAGACAAAGACGGTGACACCCCGCTTCACTGGGTAGCGATTCGTGGTCAGCTGGCGAGCCTGCGCGTCTTGCTGCAGCACAATGCAGACATCCACGCGAAACGGAGCAGCAACGGATGCACCGCACTCCACTTGGCGGCCGTAAAAGGCCATGCCGATGTGATCGAAGAGCTCCTGCGCCAAGGCGCTCGGATTGAGGAACTGTCCGATATGGGCCTCACCGCGCTTCAATGGGCTGCAACTTCCGGTGACATTGATAGCCTGCGCGTGTTGCTACAGCACAACGCAGATATCCACGCGAAGAGCAGCAGCAATGGGTGGACACCACTCCACATGGCGGTCTCACAAGATCATCCGGACGTTGTTGAAGAGCTGCTGCGCCAAGGCGCTCGGATCGACGAGCCCGACAAGTCCTGCTGCACTCCGCTTCACTGGGCAGCGACTAGTGGCAAGCTGACGAGCGCACGCGTGTTGCTACAGCACAACGCAGACATCCACGCAAAGAGCAACGACAGCGGCTCGACAGCGCTTCACATGGCGGTCTTAGATGGTCATGCCGGCGTCGTTGAAGAACTGGTGCGACAAGGCGCTCAGATCGACGAGCCCGACAAGAACGGCTACACTCCGCTTCACTTGGCAGCTTCTCATGGTCAGCTGGCGAGCCTGCGCGTCTTGCTGCGGCACAAGGCGGACATCCACGCGGAACGGAGCAGCAACGGATGTACCGCACTCCACATGGCAGCCGAAAGAAATCATGTCGACGTCATTGAAGAGCTGCTACGTCAAGGTGCTCGGATAGAGAAACAAGACAAGAACAACTTCTCGCCGCTTCACTGGGCAGCGATTCGTGGTCAGCTGGCCAGCCTGCGCGTCTTGCTGCAGCACAATGCAGACATCCACGCGAAACGGAGCAGCAACGGATGCACCGCACTCCACATGGCGGTCGAAGTAAGCCATGTCGACGTCATTGAAGAGCTCCTGCGCCAAGGCGCTCGGATCGAGGAACCAGACAAGAACGGCTACACTCCGCTTCACTTGGCAGCGATTCATGGTCAGCTGGCCAGCCTGCGCGTCTTGCTGCAGCACAATGCAGACATCCACGCGAAACGGAGCAGCAACGGATGCACCGCACTCCACATGGCGGTCGAAGTAAGCCATGTCGACGTCATTGAAGAGCTCCTGCGCCAAGGCGCTCGGATCGAGGAACCAGACAAGGACGGCGACACTCCTCTTCACTGGGCGGCGACTTACGGTCAGCTGGCCAGCCTGCGCGTCTTGCTACAGCACAACGCAGACATCCACGCGAAGAGCATTGGCAACGGGTCGACAGCGCTCCACAAGGCAGCCGAAAAAGGCCATGTCAACGTCATTGAAGAGCTGCTACGTAAAGGTGCTCAGATCGAGGGACTGGACAAGTCCGGCGACACTCCTCTTCACTGGGCAGCTTCTCATGGTCAGCTGGCGAGCCTGCGCGTCTTGCTGCAGCACAAGGCGAACATCCACGCAAAACGGAGCAGCAACGGATGTACCGCACTCCACATGGCAGCCGAAAGAAATCATGTCGATGTGATCAAAGAGCTCTTGCGCCAAGGCGCTCGGATCGAAGAACCGTCGAGTGCCGGCAGCTCTCCTCTTCACTGGGCAGTGATCCACCACCGTCCTGATAGCGCGCGTGTGCTGCTACAGCACAAGGCGAATGTCAACACTAGACGAACCAGCACCGGCTTGACTGCGCTCCACGAGGCAGTCGTATCAGGCGACATCAACATCGTGCGGCTGTTGCTCGATGCTGGCGCAGTCGTGACGCGAGACGACGTCAAGAAGGCACAGGAGAAAGGACACGCGCAGATTGTAGAGCTGCTCAAGCCTCGAGCGCCGTCGCGTCTGAGTCGGCTCTTTGGGTAGTGAGCGCGCACGACATCTCACGGCGTTGGCCACCGCTGTGCATCCAACATCGAGCGTGTCTCGAGCGTCGGTCAGTGAGTTGAGTGCGTCGAGGCAGACAGAGTGTGAGCTGTGTGGTTGCGTATGGAGTGAGGACGCACGTAGTGAATAGCGATCTTGTTTGCGTTCTCTATCTCTCGCTCGCTCGCTCACTTGCAACGCTCCCGCTCTCGCCAGTGGTCTTGATGGAGTCGACAAGAGCGAGCAAGCGCAGCGACGGCGGTCGGGTGGTGTCCTACACCAGACTCGATCACGACGAAGACTCACATCGCAGCGAGCGTGTTGAGCTGCGCGAGGTTCGCGGCGATCTCTTCGCACGTCGCGATGAGGCAGCTCATGACGATGAAGTCCTCCATCGGCACGTGGTGTTCGGCGTGGTACTGCCGCATAAAGTGCTCGCCGTAGCTCTGCTTGAGCGCCGCGGCGGCGCGCTTCACTGTGAACGACTCAACGTTCAGCAGCGCTTCGGCCGAGTTCTCCATCGACGGACGGCGTCGCGACGTGCTTGTTGGCTGATGTGGTGGCGATGATGGCGGTGGTGGCGATCGTAGCGATGGCGATGGTGGTGTGAAGAGGTGCGGATCAAGCACTGGCGGATGTCCTGCGTCGTCGCGAAGGAGCTCTGTGAAGTCGTGGGTGTTGATGCTGCTGGTGTCGTTGACTCGATTGTCTGGCGCCACATCACGACTGTCTGGTGCAACTGCTATCGCAACGTCGCCAGTGTGTGGCAATGGCGCGCTCGACGCACTTGCCTTGGTCGATAGAAGCACATCGCTCGTCGTGACTGAGAGCGGATCACTAGCAGCAGCTGAGTCGATGTGCGTTGTGTGCTCGGACGCCATTTGTCGCATCTCGATGCTGTGTCGACTCGCTGCACGGCTCTCGCACACCGTCGCAGTCGTCTCGTAGATCTCGAGCTCGAGGCGAAAGCCGTCGTCGAGCGCTTTCATGAACTCGGCGAGCGAGACCTTGCCGTCACGGTTCTTGTCCACGAGACGCATGAACTCGTCGACGTACTGCTCGATCTGGACGTTCCCACTCGCCGAGTACGGCAAGAGCTTGTCGAGAAAGAGCGCGAGCTCGCTCGCGTCGACTTGGCCGCGGCGATGGACATCGGCGATCCGGAACGCCTCTTTCATCTGCATGAAGATCGCCGTCTCGTCGCCTGTCGAGTGCGAGAACGCGCTGCTAAAGAGCTCAGCGAGTGTCTCGAGCGTGTCTTCGACGCTCGCTTCGAATGCGTCTTGACTGCAGAGCCACTGTTGTTGTTGCTGTTGCTGTTGGTGGTTGTTGGGCTGGCTCGATGTGTCATCGAGTGGCGCCACAGGTGGTGACAACAGCGCAGAGCCTGTGGCTGGGTTTGCTCCAACAGATCCACGTGTGCGCTCGTCGTTGCCAGTGTCCGATGACACTGTTGCTGCTGCTCCAGATGCTCCAGTGGCTGCTGCTGCCGCACAGCACTCGGCGTTGAGTGTGCTCGTGCGCGGTCGCTGGAGCCGCGTGTCGACGCCGTTCGTGCGGCGCTTCTCGTGCCACTCGACGAGGTCGAGGAGGATCCGCAGGCGCGCGAGGAGGATCCGGCAGACGCTCAGCACTTGCGTGTACTTGTCGCTCGAGAACGCGGGTCGCCACAGCGCCGGCTCGAGCGTCGCGTCGTGCAGGAGCTGCGCTTGCTCTTCGAGCTTCTGCGGCAGCGTGAGCGTCACTTGCTTGCGCAGCGCTTTCAACTCGGTTGCGTCGAGCGTCAGGCGTCGCGGTTGTGCGAAAGCGCCGCTCACATCGCCATCATCGCCACTTGCAGCGTGGACGCGCTCGAGCGCGAGGTGGTGCCGAAAGACGCGGCGGAAGACGTCGCTGTACTGCTGGAGTAGGTCCTGGAGGTTGCTCCGCAAGAGCGTCGTCGCGCTCGTGGGCTGGAGCGTGAGCTCCACGAGCATCAAGATGAGGATCCCGAGCGCGTTCTCCGTGAGCGTCGAGTACGAGAGCGTCCCGGCCGGTGCGTTCGGGCTGCGGCAGCTGTGCTCGAGCATCACGGACGCCGCCATGTACGCCGAGACCACGCCGGCGTTCTGCATGTACGAGCCGCTGAAGTAGACGTACATCGAGCCGGCGGTCCAGCAGAAGAGCGTGGCGTTGTTGAACAAGTTGTAGAGCACGTCGTCCGAGATCTTGCAGAGGAAGTAGTTGAAGATCGACGGGAGCACCGTGCCGGCGACGAGACCGGCGAGGCGGTTCACCGTGTTGCCGTACGTACCGCCTAGTAAGTCGTCAAGGTGAACACACGCAATGGGCAGCGAGCAGCAGTGCGACGACCAGACGAGCAGAGCAGAGTGCAAGAGCAACAGAACAAAGCAAAGCAAAGCAAAGCAGACGTGAGTACGCACGCCACTCGTCATTCAGCAGAGCTGACGTTGCCACCGCATCAGTCGTCGATACACCACCACGCACCGATGAAAGCGACGCACCGATATGGTACTGCGCGACCATGGCAATGGCGTTCGGAGCCGTCGAGCTGAAGCGAAAGACGAACGTCGCGACCGAGACGCCGAGGAGCTCGCCGTACAGCGTCGTGTACTTGGCCATGAGGCGCTCGAGACGCATCTCCAAGTGGTTGAACCGCGACGACGTCATGCCTGACAAGAGCCACAGCAGCGCCAGCGTCCGTCAGCGCGCACACACTCACTCACTCGCCACACACTCAGACAGACACGCGCTCGTACGCACGCGTGTTGGCGCGCAGCACTTTGCCCGAGATCTCTTCGAGCAGGTCGTTCGTCTCAGTCTGAAGCACGTAGATGCTCTTCTGGAGCTTGTGTCCAAGAGATCGTAGTGCTGCTTACGCGCGTGGAGAGGCCCGTTTGCGCATGAGCGACGCCAGTTGCGCAGTGGTGATGTGTGATTATGTTCTTTATGGACGATGCGTTGTTCTTTTTCGGTAAGTATATGTTCTTTGTCAACACCCACCCACCCACACACACACACACACACACACTTGCACTGGTCGGGTCTTGATCTGTGCGCTTTGCTCTCGTAGCTAGCAAGGACACTACAGTGTGCTTGATCGATGTGTGTGTGAGTAGCGTATGGGACTCGCATGCTGCCCAAGGATGCTTGAATGAGAACACGACGTCGAAGACACACGAAGGCTCTTCTACAGGTGCTGTTGCTGGCGTTGCTGCGTCTCGAGAACGCAAGGCAGACACCGACTGACAAGACTGGATCCTATTTGTTGTAACAACGCAAGCGCACACGAATGGAAGGAAGGAAGACGGGGTCATGGATGGCAGTGACACTTGTACACGATCAGCATGCCTTTCATGAGAATAGTCGTCGTCGTTGGTCATTCTTTTGCTCGACTGGTCCAGTGTTCTTATATGTGACATCGTCGTATGATTCCCTCTCATTAGTGACTAGCCGCAATATTTATAAGACCTGCCCACTTTGAACAGGACATGGCTCGAAGAAGAAGATGACGCGAGAAGTCGAAGAAGCCGCTGACTTTCGACGTCGACAGCTTCAAACAGAGAAGTCGAAGAAGTTGTCGACTTTCGACGTCAACAGCTTCAAACAGCGAATGGCTCAATCAACTTAACATAGCAAAATTCGACCAAAACGCGACTATGCTTTTGAGTAAGGCTGTGTTCGATGACAAGATAATAGCTATTTAGTCGGAACGTAATAGCAATTTGTCATCGAATGCTCTAATGCGTTTACTACGATAAGAGGGTTTGGGTAGAGCTCAAACCTAAGTCTGGTCCGAGCGCTAGAAATCACACGCGTTCTCGCTAGCGTTCTGCTTTGCGCGTGCTATTTGCACTTACCCACTTCTCAACAAGAGCGAATCAGAAGGGTCGAAAGTATGCATACTCTTATGTGGCACGAGTGCGGTAACGGTTTTCAGCAAAACGATCTCTCTTAAAGTCGAAATAGTTTACGGCGCTCCAACAGTCCATGTATTGAGGTCCATGTATTCTCCATGGAACACATCCAGGTTTCGTCCAGGGACGAGGAAATCAAAAGCGAACGAAAGTTTAGAAAAATCAGGCGTAAATTTCGTATCGAAAGATTCGGCAAACGCGTGGCTGTGCGCGCGCCGCCCCCTCACATATCAAAAAGAAGACATTTGCACCAGACCACGAACGTGTACGTGCTCGCATCGATTCTGCACGCATGCGCCGGATGTACTTCGATGCTGCTCGTGCTGACGATACCATGAGTGCTCTCGAGGTTCGTATAGCTGTGTAGGTTGCAACGGACGCGAGTACGACCCGAAGGCGCCAAGAACCAGCGAAACGCTATCGTGTGCGTGTTCGTGCATGCTCGTGCACACGCTTGCGGCGGTTGTTCGCGCTTGCGGCAGTTGTTCGCGCTTGCGGTGGTTGTTCACGCGTCTGCCTGTTGTTTGAATGCGTTTGTGTACGTTTGGCGCAGTGTCTAGTGTCGCAAAGCGTGGTCAACGACCCGAAGGCGCCAAGAACCAGCGAAACGCTATCGTGTGCGTGCTCGTGCATGCTCGTGCACACGCTTGCGGCGGTTGTTCGCGCTTGCGGCAGTTGTTCGCGCTTGCGGTGGTTGTTCACGCGTCTGCCTGTTGTTTGAATGCGTTTGTGTACGTTTGGCGCAGTGTCTAGTGTCGCAAAGCGTGGTCAACGACCCGAAGGCGCCAAGAACCAGCGAAACGCTATCGTGTGCGTGCTCGTGCATGCTCGTGCACACGCTTGCGGCGGTTGTTCGCGCTTGCGGCAGTTGTTCGCGCTTGCGGTGGTTGTTCACGCGTCTGCCTGTTGTTTGAATGCGTTTGTGTACGTTTGGCGCAGTGTCTAGTGTCGCAAAGCGTGGTCAACGACCCGAAGGCGCCAAGAACCAGCGAAACGCTATCGTGTGCGTGCTCGTGCATGCTCGTGCACACGCTTGCGGCGGTTGTTCGCGCTTGCGGCAGTTGTTCGCGCTTGCGGTGGTTGTTCGCGCGTCTGCCTGTTGTTTGAATGCGTTTGTGTACGTTTGGCGCAGTGTCTAGTGTCGCAAAGCGTGGTCAACGACCCGAAGGCGCCAAGAACCAGCGAAACGCTATCGTGTGCGTGCTCGTGCATGCTCGTGCACACGCTTGCGGCGGTTGTTCGCGCTTGCGGCAGTTGTTCGCGCTTGCGGTGGTTGTTCACGCGTCTGCCTGTTGTTTGAATGCGTTTGTGTACGTTTGGCGCAGTGTCTAGTGTCGCAAAGCGTGGTCAACGACCCGAAGGCGCCAAGAACCAGCGAAACGCTATCGTGTGCGTGCTCGTGCATGCTCGTGCACACGCTTGCGGCGGTTGTTCGCGCTTGCGGCAGTTGTTCGCGCTTGCGGTGGTTGTTCACGCGTCTGCCTGTTGTTTGAATGCGTTTGTGTACGTTTGGCGCAGTGTCTAGTGTCGCAAAGCGTGGTCAACGACCCGAAGGCGCCAAGAACCAGCGAAACGCTATCGTGTGCGTGCTCGTGCATGCTCGTGCACACGCTTGCGGCGGTTGTTCGCGCTTGCGGCAGTTGTTCGCGCTTGCGGTGGTTGTTCACGCGTCTGCCTGTTGTTTGAATGCGTTTGTGTACGTTTGGCGCAGTGTCTAGTGTCGCAAAGCGTGGTCAACGACCCGAAGGCGCCAAGAACCAGCGAAACGCTATCGTGTGCGTGCTCGTGCATGCTCGTGCACACGCTTGCGGCGGTTGTTCGCGCTTGCGGCAGTTGTTCGCGCTTGCGGTGGTTGTTCACGCGTCTGCCTGTTGTTTGAATGCGTTTGTGTACGTTTGGCGCAGTGTCTAGTGTCGCAAAGCGTGGTCAACGACCCGAAGGCGCCAAGAACCAGCGAAACGCTATCGTGTGCGTGCTCGTGCATGCTCGTGCACACGCTTGCGGCGGTTGTTCGCGCTTGCGGCAGTTGTTCGCGCTTGCGGTGGTTGTTCACGCGTCTGCCTGTTGTTTGAATGCGTTTGTGTACGTTTGGCGCAGTGTCTAGTGTCGCAAAGCGTGGTCAACGACCCGAAGGCGCCAAGAACCAGCGAAACGCTATCGTGTGCGTGCTCGTGCATGCTCGTGCACACGCTTGCGGCGGTTGTTCGCGCTTGCGGCAGTTGTTCGCGCTTGCGGTGGTTGTTCACGCGTCTGCCTGTTGTTTGAATGCGTTTGTGTACGTTTGGCGCAGTGTCTAGTGTCGCAAAGCGTGGTCAACGACCCGAAGGCGCCAAGAACCAGCGAAACGCTATCGTGTGCGTGCTCGTGCATGCTCGTGCACACGCTTGCGGCGGTTGTTCGCGCTTGCGGCAGTTGTTCGCGCTTGCGGTGGTTGTTCACGCGTCTGCCTGTTGTTTGAATGCGTTTGTGTACGTTTGGCGCAGTGTCTAGTGTCGCAAAGCGTGGTCAACGACCCGAAGGCGCCAAGAACCAGCGAAACGCTATCGTGTGCGTGCTCGTGCATGCTCGTGCACACGCTTGCGGCGGTTGTTCGCGCTTGCGGCAGTTGTTCGCGCTTGCGGTGGTTGTTCACGCGTCTGCCTGTTGTTTGAATGCGTTTGTGTACGTTTGGCGCAGTGTCTAGTGTCGCAAAGCGTGGTCAACGACCCGAAGGCGCCAAGAACCAGCGAAACGCTATCGTGTGCGTGCTCGTGCATGCTCGTGCACACGCTTGCGGCGGTTGTTCGCGCTTGCGGCAGTTGTTCGCGCTTGCGGTGGTTGTTCACGCGTCTGCCTGTTGTTTGAATGCGTTTGTGTACGTTTGGCGCAGTGTCTAGTGTCGCAAAGCGTGGTCAACGACCCGAAGGCGCCAAGAACCAGCGAAACGCTATCGTGTGCGTGCTCGTGCATGCTCGTGCACACGCTTGCGGCGGTTGTTCGCGCTTGCGGCAGTTGTTCGCGCTTGCGGTGGTTGTTCACGCGTCTGCCTGTTGTTTGAATGCGTTTGTGTACGTTTGGCGCAGTGTCTAGTGTCGCAAAGCGTGGTCAACGACCCGAAGGCGCCAAGAACCAGCGAAACGCTATCGTGTGCGTGCTCGTGCATGCTCGTGCACACGCTTGCGGCGGTTGTTCGCGCTTGCGGCAGTTGTTCGCGCTTGCGGTGGTTGTTCACGCGTCTGCCTGTTGTTTGAATGCGTTTGTGTACGTTTGGCGCAGTGTCTAGTGTCGCAAAGCGTGGTCAACGACCCGAAGGCGCCAAGAACCAGCGAAACGCTATCGTGTGCGTGCTCGTGCATGCTCGTGCACACGCTTGCGGCGGTTGTTCGCGCTTGCGGCAGTTGTTCGCGCTTGCGGTGGTTGTTCACGCGTCTGCCTGTTGTTTGAATGCGTTTGTGTACGTTTGGCGCAGTGTCTAGTGTCGCAAAGCGTGGTCAACGACCCGAAGGCGCCAAGAACCAGCGAAACGCTATCGTGTGCGTGCTCGTGCATGCTCGTGCACACGCTTGCGGCGGTTGTTCGCGCTTGCGGCAGTTGTTCGCGCTTGCGGTGGTTGTTCACGCGTCTGCCTGTTGTTTGAATGCGTTTGTGTACGTTTGGCGCAGTGTCTAGTGTCGCAAAGCGTGGTCAACGACCCGAAGGCGCCAAGAACCAGCGAAACGCTATCGTGTGCGTGCTCGTGCATGCTCGTGCACACGCTTGCGGCGGTTGTTCGCGCTTGCGGCAGTTGTTCGCGCTTGCGGTGGTTGTTCACGCGTCTGCCTGTTGTTTGAATGCGTTTGTGTACGTTTGGCGCAGTGTCTAGTGTCGCAAAGCGTGGTCAACGACCCGAAGGCGCCAAGAACCAGCGAAACGCTATCGTGTGCGTGCTCGTGCATGCTCGTGCACACGCTTGCGGCGGTTGTTCGCGCTTGCGGCAGTTGTTCGCGCTTGCGGTGGTTGTTCGCGCGTCTGCCTGTTGTTTGAATGCGTTTGTGTACGTTTGGCGCAGTGTCTAGTGTCGCAAAGCGTGGTCAACGACCCGAAGGCGCCAAGAACCAGCGAAACGCTATCGTGTGCGTGCTCGTGCATGCTCGTGCACACGCTTGCGGCGGTTGTTCGCGCTTGCGGCAGTTGTTCGCGCTTGCGGTGGTTGTTCACGCGTCTGCCTGTTGTTTGAATGCGTTTGTGTACGTTTGGCGCAGTGTCTAGTGTCGCAAAGCGTGGTCAACGACCCGAAGGCGCCAAGAACCAGCGAAACGCTATCGTGTGCGTGCTCGTGCATGCTCGTGCACACGCTTGCGGCGGTTGTTCGCGCTTGCGGCAGTTGTTCGCGCTTGCGGTGGTTGTTCGCGCGTCTGCCTGTTGTTTGAATGCGTTTGTGTACGTTTGGCGCAGTGTCTAGTGTCGCAAAGCGTGGTCAACGACCCGAAGGCGCCAAGAACCAGCGAAACGCTATCGTGTGCGTGCTCGTGCATGCTCGTGCACACGCTTGCGGCGGTTGTTCGCGCTTGCGGCAGTTGTTCGCGCTTGCGGTGGTTGTTCGCGCGTCTGCCTGTTGTTTGAATGCGTTTGTGTACGTTTGGCGCAGTGTCTAGTGTCGCAAAGCGTGGTCAACGACCCGAAGGCGCCAAGAACCAGCGAAACGCTATCGTGTGCGTGCTCGTGCATGCTCGTGCACACGCTTGCGGCGGTTGTTCGCGCTTGCGGCAGTTGTTCGCGCTTGCGGTGGTTGTTCACGCGTCTGCCTGTTGTTTGAATGCGTTTGTGTACGTTTGGCGCAGTGTCTAGTGTCGCAAAGCGTGGTCAACGACCCGAAGGCGCCAAGAACCAGCGAAACGCTATCGTGTGCGTGCTCGTGCATGCTCGTGCACACGCTTGCGGCGGTTGTTCGCGCTTGCGGCAGTTGTTCGCGCTTGCGGTGGTTGTTCACGCGTCTGCCTGTTGTTTGAATGCGTTTGTGTACGTTTGGCGCAGTGTCTAGTGTCGCAAAGCGTGCTCGAAACATGGTGTTTGACAACAGCGCACTTGCCGTGTTAGACGGACAGTACGTTTGCGCGCTTGACGACGGCCAAGTGCATCGCGCAAACACACTGCAAATACAAACCTAATCAGTTGCGGGGCTTGTTCGTGCGATGCGTGCGCGGAAGAGCGAACGTGAGTCCGGAAGGGTGGAAGCCTCGTTGTCAGCGGCGGCCGAGTACGATAGTATGGCGTCCGACGCAGCGGAAGACAGCAGTCGCGATGAGCTTGAAGTGTCTGAGTACGAAGACGACAGCAAGGGCGACGACGACGCATGCGAGAAATCAAGCGACGACGCTCCACGAACGTCCAAGGATTCTCCAAGTACCATCCAGTTCCTCGACGATCTGGTCCATGTCCCGAAGTCATCGACGTACCACGAAAACTGGGATGCGTGGTCGACGTGCTTGGCGGAGTACCAAGAGAGCACGGCTCAAGTCATCCGTGTGCAAGAAGTCGTTCAAGTCACGTATCGTAACAAGCGCCTTTCCAACACGAAGGCTGCGAAGCGAGGCGAAGTCGTCAAGTACGTGCCGGAGCGTCTTGGTGTGTACTATCGCACGTACATCTGTACACACGGCTGGCAGCACAAGAACCGAAGCGAGGGCAAGCGACCGCGACGGCACTTGCGCAGCATCAAGTGTCCGTTCCGATTCGTCGTGCAGTGGGTCGAGCGCGAAGACACCTGGCGCCTTCAAGTGAAGAACGGCGTGTTCGCACACAACCACCCAGTCAATGACCAGACGTTTCGCACGTATCCGACCACTCGTGGCGTGAAAAGCCAAGAGAACAGCGACGCCGTCGCTACGATGATCAAGACGGCGCAAAACGATCGCGGAACTACGCCTTCCTCCTTGAGCTGGGCGAGAACATCGTTGCCAAGGACGTGGACAACCTCGTCAACTCCTACCGATCAAGCAGCCACCGCCACGATGACGACGACGCGACGTCTGAAGTTGTGGCACAGTTCCTCGCCAGCGACGACGCAAACATGGTGTCCGTCGACGAGACCGCGACGCTCGAGACGGGCGTCGTGTCTATCAGCTCAAGAGACATGCGCGAAATACAGACGCGGTTTCCCGAACTGCTCCTCGTCGATTGCACGCAGAAGACGAACAGGTGCGACTTCGGCGGTGTCGATGCTATCTTGGTCTGCCAAATGAACGCATCGTGCCTATCCATGTACCAACCATGTTACATGCATTGCCCAGGTACAACGACCAACTCTGCACGTTCATGACGATGGACGAGTACGGCGAAGGGCGAGTCGTGCAGCAGAGCTTGATCGAGACCAACGGAGCGTGGCACATGTCACGAGCTCTCGAGCACTTCATTCGAGCGAACCCAGACGCGACAAAGCAACTCCAAGTGATCGTGGTCGACAAGGACCTCAACAAAGTTCACGTGTTGCAGTCGTTCTTCCCTGAAGCGCGGATCCTGATCTGCGTGTTCCATGTGATCAAGTGGCTCGCTCTCGCGTCGCGCAAGCCAGAGTACGGACGGATCTCTAGCGACGACCACACGGCTGTCGACCACATTGTGCACGACATGGTGTACGCGCGAAACGCGATCGACTTCGTGATCCAGAGTGCGGATTTGAAGCGGCTTTGCCAGCGCGTCGGCTTCACCTCGTTCTTCGACAACATGGAGCGCAACTGGCGTTCTGTCCAAGACATGTGGGTCATGTACAAGCGCGAGCGCCACCCGCACTTCCGCAATCACACGAACAACAGGCTCGAGAGCTTCTTTGGCAAGCTGAAGGACGCGATCACCGGGTTGATACCCATGGCGTCGTGCGTGTCTGCGATCGTTGCGTCCGAGCGGCGCCGTGCCAACGAGTACCAGTACAAGAAACTCCGCATCGGTCGCAACTTCAACGCCAACTACGACGACGAAATGAACCAAGTCCTGGTCGTCACGACCCACTTCGTCGCCGACCATATCGCAAGCGAGCACAAGGCAGCGATCAACAACGCGGGCGTGTACAAGTTGCGCGAGGAAGATGACGTCGCGCACGTCACTGGCGCATCAAAGGTGCACAAGGTCTGTACGACGACTTGGTCGTGCGACTGTGCCTTCGCGCCGTCGATGAAGCTTCCTTGTCGCCATGCCATGGCAGTGCGCAAAATCGCCAAGCGCTCTGGCTCAGTCATTCCGCTCAAGCACATCGATCCAAGGTACAGGAACGCACACACTCATTCATGTACTGCACACGGACTTCCCACGTATCACTCATGAACCATCCAATCATGGTGTGTGTTTCTCTTCGTAGATGGGTGCAAGTCACTGCTGACGTCGCGCGGGCTCCTCGACTCATTTACAACGCCTTCGACGGCAACGCCGACGCTTCCCTGCCGCGCAGACCACGAACATCCAAAGAGCGTTACAAAGCAGCTGTTCAGGCGACTCACGCTATTTGCAGCGAGTTAGCGCAAGTTGAGGACGACGACGAGTTCGACGAGCTGACCACGTTCGTCTTCAAGCAGTGGCGCAACGTGCGACAGCGCAAGCGTGTGCGCCTCGACAGCGTGGACGACTTCGACGACGGTGAACACGTTCCGGTCTCGCAGGCGCACAGTTTGTACTCCGAAAACATCGACGCCATCCCGATCGTGCGTACGAGCGCGGTGGTGATAGCAGAGCCAGAGCCTGTTCAGGTGTCGCAAGCAGCGTTGGACGCCGCTTCACAGCCCGTGCCACCAGTCGAACCAGCCACAGAGTGCAAGCCAAACGCAGCAGCGACGCAGCACCAGGTTGGCAATGACGAGAGCGACTTTGAATCGGCAACACATCCACTGCCGTCGATCCGACTGAATCCAAGTGCTGTTAAGATCGGTATCCACCTGTCCACCGCAAAGTCCGCGAAGCCGAGAACCGTTTGAGCAGAGTGCACTTCAACGCGACCTAGGAGCTTCGGCGAAGTCTCGCTCGAGCTTCTGGTTGCGTCACTTGATCGCGAGCAGCAGACCCCGGTGAAGTCGCTTGCGCGAGTCTTGACCGTGCCAACCAAGTTTGTCGAGCACGTGAACAAACGACCAAAGTACTCGCTCGCAGCGAATCCGATCCTCAACGCTGACGCCTACTACGTGCTGCCGCTCAAGCTTTTGAACGCGTGCCTCAGGGCACTCCCTTTGTCGAACATCAGCGACGCTCCGATCACGTTGGACGCCGGCATGGCCAGCGAGACTGCGGTCGAAGTGGTCACGATCTCAGGCGTCGGCACGTTCTCACGCTCGCAGATCGAGACGATAAAGCGTCTGCACAACCTTCGCGAAGCATGCGAAGAGTATGCTGAGTTCGTCGACTGGCTCAATGTCGACGGTGCAGCTGCAGTGGATGCGGCAAGCAGCAAGACGTTCATCTACTGGCGATCCATGTCTCGTCCATGTATCCCGACAGTATCGTCCAGGGATACTCAAGCGACCACCACATCTCGATTGTCTATCGCCTGACTCCTCCGCGCTGGGTGAACGATGCCCTGATCGACGCGTTCTGCGAGCGGCTCGAGCAGACCTACGGCTCTGTGCGTTTTGCCGGCATCGCGACAGCTACAGCAAGCAAACTTCGCGGTCGCGGCCCACCGATGGACAGAGCGATGAAGGACTGTGTGACTGAGGCGATGAGCGCACGCGGCGTCGAGACAATCCTCCTTCCGGTCAACTTCGGCAGTCATCACTGGTGTAGAGTCATCGTGGCGCCTGTCCACAAGCGCGTCTTGTACTACGACTCAATGAACAGCGGAGCATACACGAAGGCTCTTGATCGCATCGCATGGGAGATCGCGAGAGCGGGCGACACAGACGACTACGACGTCATGTGCGCCAACACCCTGCTCTAGTTCGATGGCTTCAGCTGCGGCATGTTCTTTTGCATAAATTTCTGGCGACAAGTGGACTCTGCTGTCTCGAAGGGCATGTCCGAGCGCACGCTCACGGCTCTGCGCTACCGCATCGCGAAGTTCGTGCTCAGCTTGTAGCCGTGCTCACTCAATCTACTCGTAATACATGGGTGACTTGGCGCATTTCACGTCATCTTGTGTGAGCTCACTGGTTGCAATGTCTTTGGTTCTCGTTCTTTTGCGAGTTGCGACTAGAGCGTTGCGCGGAGAGCGTCTCTGTTACAACGTCGCTCTCACAGCGTCTCTCATACAGCTTCTCACGAACAGCGTCGCTCTTTAAGCGCCTCTGTTACAGCGTCGCTATCACTGCGTCTCACTTCGGGTGTGAAGCAGACTGTATCTTGCTTGGAGCGTCTTCTGGGGCGCTTATTGAGGGAGCTGAATAATGTGTTGCGCTGGAGAATCGCGTTGAGAGCATTGAGCATACATCGCCGAACGTAGTGCGTCCTGAGTAGATCATCTTTCCGAACTGTGGCCTATGTAGCACATCGCTGTCAGAACGTCGTGTGACTGGGTATGAGCGCATTCCGGTCCATGGCAATGTTTACCTCGATCAACTTCACGACCTACTGATCACAGACAACAAAATCGTCTAAGTACTTTTGTACATCACTTGGCCATGTCATCCATGGAAAGTACTGAGCGCAACAACTTCAATATAATACGAAATCGACCGGAAATTACGAAATTACTTTCAAACAGCATTTGACATAACGTAGACACCTTCAACCCCCCTACTACCACGGATTTTTGCTCGGTGCATCTTGTAGCTACAGGATTGTCATGTTCTCTAAAAGTTGGTATTGAGCAGGAAAATACCCATTGATGTGCGAAATTGGCATTTCTCTATATTCTGCCTGTCTATCCTGTACATTTTTGAATATTTTTTAGATTTCTACAAGATGGGTTTGGTTTTGGCTTAAGCGATCCTGTATAAGACACGTAGTTTTTCTGCTGCACGCTTCGTTTTTGTGCCGCTTTGATGCTATCATGTTCTGCAATCACATGAAACGCAACAAACCAGGTCGCCGAACCAGAATTGCACAGAATTGCACTTGCCACACGAACATAAAGTGAACATTTTCGTGCGTTGGCACACACACTCATCACCGAGTCGCGCGCCAACGCGCCGTGAGGTGCGGCGCCACACGCCGAATTCAAACACAAAAGCTCACAAACGCAGCTCGAGCGACTCCAACTCAAGCACGCGGTTTGCGCAAAGCTTGCTTGCTCATGTTCGTGTCGCCTGCACAATGGTCTTGGCACGGACTCGCAACGTCTGGCAGCAAACACAAACACAGCTTCCACAGTCTACTACCTCTCTCTCATGCGCACGAAGCTCGACGCAAGTCACTGCGTCGACGAGCATGACAACAGGCACAACGACAAGTAAGTCTAGATCATCCATCGCGTTGCGCTCGCGGCTCAAGGAGATCGTTTCGCGTACACTCGCTTCCAGACATTGCAGGATCACACAAGACACAAGCAACACAAGTTCGTACGACAAATGCTCTTTGTTGCTGCTAGCAACTCTCGCTTTCGTCGCTGCTGTCTGTTGCTTGTGTGCGCTGCCGCTTGCGCTTCTGCGACGGCGGTCTACGCATGGCGATGCTGTTTTCAATGTGCGCCGGGATTGCACGACCGCAATCAAAGTCTTCGTGACATGTATCGAAGCACGTGCGCGAGTTCAGCTCAAGATCGCGCACCTTCATGCACAGCCAAAGCTTCGCAGTGTCTTCAGAGCAGCACTCGCAGTAGTACGGCGATGTGTTTGCATTCTCGCGCAAGCCGCGACGCAGAAGGGAACAGACTTTGCACGCCCGTTGTCGGCGCTTTCGCGTCTTGCCGTCGCCTCTCCACTCGTTGGTCAACGTCGCTTTGTGTGTGGTGGCGGAGGCGCGCGTTGTCTTTGAGAGAGGTGTACCAGTGCGACTGAGAGCGGCGACGCCGACAAAGTCGCGCGCTGTGACCGACAGCATCTGCTCGTGAAGGATGGTTATGAAGGCTGCACGCTTGAGCGGCGTCGAACCGGTGTCTTTCCGATGCTGCGAGTGCGTGACGAAGCAGTTTACCATGACCAAGTCCACCAAGCCCAGGAAGAGGGACTTGTAGTATTTGCGGCAACGGTTTGTAAGCTGGAGCGAGTAGCGCTGCAGACGAAGTTGGTCGTGCCGATCGACCCCGCCCATGAGCTCGTGGTAGTCGCGGACGATCTTGGGGCATGGAACGTGGTCAATCGTCGCGCCGTTTCGACGAGATACTGTCGACGCGGTGCCAAGACCGCCCGTGCAGAGCATGTGCACAGGGCGCGAGTCCATCCAGCTCAAAGCCAAAAGCGTCGGTGGGTCTGCGCAGCGTGCCATCTTGAACACTCCTCGCGGCACAGTCTTCGGCTTCTTCTTGCGTTTGTCGATGACTTCTTGACAGAAGCCAATGCGGTCCGTTCTGACCGTGCCGACAGCGTAGAGCTTCATCGACAGCAACTGCAGCATGAGCGCGACACTGGTGTAGTATCGATCGACGGCGATCAAACGCCATGCATCCGGAGCGCCATCAAGTACGTGCTTCATGCTGCGAACGACTGCGGCCGGCCCTGTCTTGTTGTCGGTAGCAGCTGATGAGCCTGCGTGCTGCTTTGCGCTGAGGTAGAGCTCAAATCTGCATGATACATACAAGATCTTCAAAAACATAGTCCGCTATCCTGTATCATACAGGATCATCAACTTATCAAAAACGAGCAGCGCACCTGTAGCAGTAGCTCGTCTCGGTATCGCACGCTATGATCATCTTGGTTCCCCACTTGTGCGGCTTGTCCGACATGTACATGCGAGTCGTGTTGCGGCGCGAAGAAGACGGCAGGACACCTTCATCGAACGAGAACCGCGCTGGCAGCGTCCACGCGGAGAAGAACGGCTATTGCAGCACTTGGATCACTTTGCGAATCTTCCAAGCCTTGTCCGCAGTGTCGCCACGTGTGTTGTTGTTGCAGAAGTGCATGATGCGCACGATCTCGTTGAACCGGTTCCGGGACATGAACTTGCCGAACAGACCCGCCGACAGAGTGCTGGACGAGCTCAAACGCCAATGGTGGTAGATGCCGCGTATGTGCGGGTTGAGCAAGTTCCCAATCAGCAAACCAACTGCAACGACAATCTCGTGCGGTTCGATCTTTGCGCTTCGACGCAGACGTGCTTTGATGTCTCGAACGCGCTCGACTGTGACTGAGGGGTTGAGAGCTCGCTTCTTTTTTTGCTTCGCTTGCACTGCTTCGGCTCCCGCGGTCAGTTGCTGGATGCGATAGCGGTTGCTGTCGTTCGCGATCTCGATCCAAAGCGCCGGCGGAAAGAAGAGGAAAATGAGCTGCAGCGGCGAGTCAGCGATTTTGCGCGTGGCTTCTGTCGGTCGACCGGACGCGCTGGAGAGCTGGGGGTACTCCACGCCACTGGTCTCAAAGTCTCTGGTGCACTCTTGCCACTTCATCGCTCGAAGCGCGCGGAGATCGATGTTTCCAGTTGCGACGCGGATCTTACCGCCCATCGCCGTCATGAACGCTTCAGTGACTCTGTCGCAGTCGCTGTCGCTGTCGTCACTCTCCTCTCTAACTGGCACCAAATCGTCAGCGACACCGATCTCGCCATCGAACGCAGCGTCGTCTTCGTCCGAGTCAAAGTCTGCGCGGTTGTCGCCCGGCATGAGCTTGTTCACATCGTCGGCTTCAAGTACTGGAAGGATCGTAGTTGCCACCGCCTGCGCTTCCTCGTCGCTGCCGCCCGACTGGCTGTCGTCTTCGTATGACTCGCTGTCGCGAGAGACATTACGCGAAGTTCTGGCAGGATCTCGGGCAGGATCAGTCGCAACAGGAGGATCGCAAACAGGATCTTGGGCCAGATCGTGCACATCATCATCGATCTGCGCTTGCTCATCGCCGTTATCGTGGTCTTGAGGGACGAGGAGCGTTGTGCTGGCAGGATCTTGGGCAGTATCGCTTGCGACAGGAGGGCTCGGGCAGGATCACGGCCGGGATCGCTCTCTGCATCGCCGTTCTCTTTTTGCTCTTCTTCGCTGTCGTCGACGAACTCGTCGACCAGCGCACGTTGCGTTGACGGTCCACGTGCAACGCGACTTCATGGGAGCGCAGGGGCGTCGTCGTCAAAGTCGTCGTCTTCGTCTGGCGTCGTTGAGCGGCGTGCGTGAGCAGGAGCTTGTGACTCTTGCGACGAAGAAGACGACAGCGGCGAAGCTGATGCCGTGCGCGCGGGCAGCGGTCTCAATCGCGCTCACGCAGTCTTTGGAAAGCGGCGAGCAACGTACGCGATGACTCCTTCCTCTTCGAGCACGTAATCTACGCCTTCAACTCGCGCAGACGGCGTACGGGACGACGCACAAGGAGCAACGTACATCCACCGAGTCTCGAGCTCTCCTGGCGCTCTTTTTGCCTTCCATCCGAGCAAGCGTAACTTGTTCCACGCGGCGCTGCACACACATAACTCGTGTTAGCAACGTCCGACAACAGTATCGATCGTAGCACCACGTAGAACTAACGTACGTGAACTGAGTCCGCTGTGTCACGATCTCCTCGACTGCCTGGGTCAATGTCGAGCTCGGTTCTTTGGTCTCGTTGTCGGCATCGCGCCGTTGGCTTCGGCGCTCCATGCTGCTTTGCACTCTCTCGTCAAATTGCCAAATGAGCACCTGGCGGGTTGCGCGCAACCACCAGTCTGCCAGTTGGCGTGTGGTTTTCCTCCAAAATTCAAACGGTCGAGTCAGTGCGCGACAGCCGAAGTAGTTTGTCCTTTTCTACGCATAGCACCTACCCCTAGGTTGGTGTTCTGAGATCACCGTGCAAAGACGGGAAATTTTTTAAAATGAAAACCAATTCCGCATATGAATTAAAGTATTGGCACCGGAAAAGTATACAATTTTCAAGATGTCAGTTGAGATCCTGTATAATACAGGATCTGAAATCATCAATCCTGTCTTATACAAGGACGGTAATGGGGGGGTAAAACAATATAAAGTGCACGACAAAAGTCTTGGAAATTTCTTGTTTCATTTCAAATATTTTTGATTTTCATCGGACAGAGCTGCAATGAAGCTGGATTAATAGCGCAATTAAATACGGTTCGAATGCTATATGTCGATCATCGAAATACACAGTGTAGCCAGCACAATGGCAGAAAATGTCATTTTCGAAATATTTCAACGATGCGAGAATAAATGGAGAGGCGTGGTAAGATTGGTATTGAACGTGAGGACGCTGCGTTTGAAGCTTACGAACTAGTAATAAACGCTCCCTTGCGCTCGAGGACAGCTGCACAGCGCTTGGGCATCGATGCAACCAAGTTGGCAATGACTGAGTGGTCGAGATCGCGCCACGCTTGGGTGATGGCGGACTTGAGCTCTTGCTGCGATGAGAACTGGCGACCGTGCGCGTACACGGTTCTCGTCAGGATGCCCCAGAGGTGCTCGATCGGATTGAGATCCGGGGACATCGCTGGCCAGCTCATCGTCGTCACGTTGCTCGTCTGCAGCCATGCTTGAGTAAGTCGAGCGCGATGACACGGCGCGTTGTCATGCTGAAACACGTGCCCTTCTTCGTGGTGTGCGCGTAAGAACGGCAGCAAGTGCGCGGCAAGCGTCTCTGTGTAGCGTTGCGCGTCTTGGCTGCCCTCAATGAACTTGAGCTCCGACTTGCCGGCTGCAGAGAATGCGCCCCAGACCATGACCGATCCTCCACCGCTGTGACGCTTCACGGCGCATCGCTCTGGCTGCCCCGCGCGATGCCAGTAAAACTGCAAGCCATCCGGCCCATCCATGTTCCACTTCTTCTCGTCGCTAAACACGACACGCGACCACTCACTCGCGCCCCAAGCTGCTCTCTCGCTCGCCCATGCGACTCGTCCTTTTTGGTGCATCTTGGTCATCACCGTCGTCCGCTTCTTCTTCTTCCAAGACACGTCAGGGTGTGCATGGAGGACGCGCTGCACGGTGCGCACCGATGCGTCAACACCGACACTCGCTCGGGCTTGAGAGGCGCTCTCATTTCGCGTCGTGACCGCGCGCACCAGCCGCCGGCCCTCACGCTCAGACACTTTTTGAGGCCTTCCCGTGCGCTGTTTGGTCTTCGAGGCTCTCTCGCCGTTGATGACGCGTGACACAGTCGATACGCTGCGCTGCACACGCGTTGCAATCGCCTGCAGCCTCTCGCCTTGGCCTCGAAGGTCGAGGATAGTTGCGACGTCGCTCGCCGTCATCTCTTGCCACGCCGTCATCGCAAAACAGCTTCGGAGGCACTGGAAATTTGTTCGCTTGGTGTACGCAATGTGTTCTATCTAAATTACGTGTTTTCGAGCTCGTTTGACCACAATTACAATTTTGATACCAATCTTACCACGCCTCTCCATTTATTCTCGCATCGTTGAAATATTTCGAAAATGACATTTTCTGCCATTGTGCTGGCTACACTGTGTATTTCGATGATCGACATATAGCATTCGAACCGTATTTAATTGCGCTATTAATCCAGCTTCATTGCAGCTCTGTCCGATGAAAATCAAAAATATTTGAAATGAAACAAGAAATTTCCAAGACTTTTGTCGTGCACTTTATGACATATGGTAGATCATTGAAAATTTTCAAAACACGCGCGAATATTCTTTCGTTAAATTTCCGTAAAATACTGCTCTTCTGACTAGTCTGTTTAAGAGGTTGTGAATCCATGTGCAATACATGTAGCACCATGGGATGAGTGATGGTAAAAATATGTCCATGGATTGTAATCCATGGACTGTAGCCAATAGTTTATTCAGTTTTTTGTTTCTTGTATACCCGGCCGTAAATCAATTTCGCGTATGTTTGCAGCCACAGCACAGCGTCTGTTGTTGCGCACTTCGACTTGTAACAGCAGACGTCTTGCACTTGCACTCGCACTCGCTCAACCACAGACGCACACACTCACTCACTCGTGCATGATACGCAGCAAGAGCAAGAGCAACGCAGCGCGCGACGCGACGGCCATGGCCGAGCTCATTGCGTCCGACGACGTGCTGCCGTCTGCAGCGACTGTCACGCAGTCCATGCGCATTCGACTGCGCAGGCAACGCAGTGCTGGCCGTGCGCTGCATCACCATAGTGGCAATGGCAACCACGCGTCGTCGTCGTCGCAGCTCGTGCACCAGCAGACGCTCTTGCATCGCTTCAAGAAGCGCATGCACTTTGACAAAGCGCGTGGTGCGTACGAGTGTGCGAGTGTGTGAGAGCGACTGATAGGCGATAGTCGCGGCAGTCGTGTCTTGTTGGTTCTTGTTTGCGCTTGCTCTAGCCCATACATCTGCTTCTAGTCGCTGCTGCTGACCACATGTGCGTGTGTCTGCATGACGACTCATCTCTCTCTCTCGCTATTGCTATCGCTCCATCGGCAGCGGCGTTCAAGACAAACGTCGGACTCGCAGCGCGCATTGCGCTCGGCGTGCTGCTCGCAGGCGTCGCGCAGACGCACGCGCCGGCGTCTGCTGCGTCGCACAAAGAGTGGCTCTTCTTGCCGGACCACTACTACCTCGGCGGTCTCACGTACGCAGCAGTGATGGTGATCTTTGCCGGCGCGCGCAACGTCGGCGGCGCGATCGAGCAGATGTGGCAGATCGACGTCGGCGTCGCCATCGCGCTGCTCTACAACTTTGCCGTCTTTGCGTGCGTGCCGATGACGCAAGGCGCGCTCATTCGCGTACCGGTGAACCTGCGCGGGACCGAGTACTCGATCAGCCTCCGCGACCTCGGCGTCGCGCTGCCGCTCTTGCTGCTCTTCACGTTTGTGATGTTCATCACACCGATGGTACGCTGTCGTCGTCGTCATGTGTGCGAGGCGCTGCTGCTTGTAGCGATGGTGGCTTTGATCCCATCGCATCGTACCGCTGCTACTGCTGTTAAGGACTCACACCACTCGCTTGCTCACGTCGCTCGTGCTCCTGACGACCAGCAACGCAACGTCAAGAAGTTTGCTGTGAGCACAAACTTGTACTTCAGTACGTCCACGCGCTCACTTCTTGTGTCTATCTGCCGCAGTGTGAATGGCTCAACGTCGCGTCCGCGCGTCACGACAGCGCACCTTGCGAGCGCCAGTGGGACTCACTGCTCGTCTTGCGACAACATTGCATTGCACTGTGTGCTGTCTCTTGCGCTAGCGCTGACGCTCGTGAGTCCAATGAACCCGATCTACCCGACGCAGCTCAAGGCGCTGGATGACGAGCTCTTTGGCACTAAGAACTTGGTCACGAACCTCGCGATCTACAGCGTCGTCGGCGCCGTCGGCACTGCCATTGGACTCACAACGGTGCTCCTGCCCACGCCGATTCTGTACGTCGCGCCTTGTATCCGACTCATGCTCTCTCTCACTCGCTCGCGCACTTGGTCGTGAGCGCCACTGTCTCGAGCGCCGCCACACTCACACACACGCACGCTGTGCTTGACGCAATGGGTCTGCAACTCGTTCGCTAGTGCGACGCGCGAGCTCATGGCGCACATGAAGGACGCGCCGCACGACATCCGCGAGATGCTCAACCTGATCGTCGACGCGTACTGCTTCCGCGCCAAGGACATTCGCGACATGGACTTCTTTCGCCTGCGCCTCGAGCGCCTGCTCGCAAGTGCGCAGTGGCGGCTGCGCGAGATGGAGCGGCTGCTCGGGAACTGCTGGTGGGAAGAGCTCATTGGCGCGGGCGTGTGGCTCGCTTTAACAACAAAGATGATCGCGAAGCAGTTCGTCAAGCTCTACGCGCGCTTGCTCCAGGACGTCCAGGCCATGAAGCTCGCGATCGAGTCCGAGACGGGCCACTGGACGCACGTCGTGCTCGTACACAAGCTCCAGAAGAGCATCTACGTGCTCCAGACTGAGACGAACGACCTGCTCGAAGAGATCTCGGGCAAAGTGCTGCGCGCCAACACGCGTGCGTACGAGCGCGTGTCTGTCTGAGTGTGTGGCGAGTGAGTGAGTGTGTGCGCGCTGACGGACGCTGACGCTGTCGATGGCTCTTGTCAGGCATGACGTCGTCGCGGTTCAACCACTTGGAGATGCGTCTCGAGCGCCTCATGGCCAAGTACACGACGCTGTACGGCGAGCTCCTCGGCGTCTCGGTCGCGACGTTCGTCTTTCGCTTCAGCTCGACGGCTCCGAACGCCATTGCCATGGTCGCGCAGTACCATATCGGTGCGTCGCTTTCATCGGTGCGTGGTGGTGTATCGACGACTGATGCGGTGGCAACGTCAGCTCTGCTGAATGACGAGTGGCGTGCGTACTCACGTCTGCTTTGCTTTGCTTTGCTTTGTTCTGTTGCTCTTGCACTCTGCTCTGCTCGTCTGGTCGTCGCACTGCTGCTCGCTGCCCATTGCGTGTGTTCACCTTGACGACTTACTAGGCGGTACGTACGGCAACACGGTGAACCGCCTCGCCGGTCTCGTCGCCGGCACGGTGCTCCCGTCGATCTTCAACTACTTCCTCTGCAAGATCTCGGACGACGTGCTCTACAACTTGTTCAACAACGCCACGCTCTTCTGCTGGACCGCCGGCTCGATGTACGTCTACTTCAGCGGCTCGTACATGCAGAACGCCGGCGTGGTCTCGGCGTACATGGCGGCGTCCGTGATGCTCGAGCACAGCTGCCGCAGCCCGAACGCGCCGGCCGGGACGCTCTCGTACTCGACGCTCACGGAGAACGCGCTCGGGATCCTCATCTTGATGCTCGTGGAGCTCACGCTCCAGCCCACGAGCGCGACGACGCTCTTGCGGAGCAACCTCCAGGACCTGCTCCAGCAGTACAGCGACGTCTTCCGCCGCGTCTTCCGGCACCACCTCGCGCTCGAGCGCGTCCACGCAGCAAGTGGCGATGATGGCGATGTGAGTGGCGCTTCTATTCAAGCACAACCACAGACACACCAGCGACGCCTGACGCTCGACGCAACCGAGCTGAAAGCGCTGTGCAAGCAAGTGACGCTCACGCTGCCGCAGAAGCTCGAAGAGCAAGCGCAGCTCCTGCACGACGCGACGCTCGAGCCGGCGCTGTGGCGACCCGCGTTCTCGAGCGACAAGTACACGCAAGTGCTGAGCGTCTGCCGGATCCTCCTCGCGCGCCTGCGGATCCTCCTCGACCTCGTCGAGTGGCACGAGAAGCGCCGCACGAACGGCGTCGACACGCGGCTCCAGCGACCGCGCACGAGCACACTCAACGCCGAGTGCTGTGCGGCAGCAGCAGCCACTGGAGCATCTGGAGCAGCAGCAACAGTGTCATCGGACACTGGCAACGACGAGCGCACACGTGGATCTGTTGGAGCAAACCCAGCCACAGGCTCTGCGCTGTTGTCACCACCTGTGGCGCCACTCGATGACACATCGAGCCAGCCCAACAACCACCAACAGCAACAGCAACAACAACAGTGGCTCTGCAGTCAAGACGCATTCGAAGCGAGCGTCGAAGACACGCTCGAGACACTCGCTGAGCTCTTTAGCAGCGCGTTCTCGCACTCGACAGGCGACGAGACGGCGATCTTCATGCAGATGAAAGAGGCGTTCCGGATCGCCGATGTCCATCGCCGCGGCCAAGTCGACGCGAGCGAGCTCGCGCTCTTTCTCGACAAGCTCTTGCCGCACTCGGTGAGTGGGAACGTCCAGATCGAGTAGTACGTCGACGAGTTCATGCGTCTCGTGGACAAGAACCGTGACGGCAAGGTCTCGCTCGCCGAGTTCATGAAAGCGCTCGACGACGGCTTTCGCCTCGAGCTCGAGATCTACGAGACGACTGCGACGGTGTGCGAGAGCCGTGCAGCGAGTCGACACAGCATCGAGATGCGACAAATGGCGTCCGAGCACACAACGCACATCGACTCAGCTGCTGCTAGTGATCCGCTCTCAGTCACGACGAGCGATGTGCTTCTATCGACCAAGGCAAGTGCGTCGAGCGCGCCATTGCCACACACTGGCGACGTTGCGATAGCAGTTGCACCAGACAGTCGTGATGTGGCGCCAGACAATCGAGTCAACGACACCAGCAGCATCAACACCCACGACTTCACAGAGCTCCTTCGCGACGACGCAGGACATCCGCCAGTGCTTGATCCGCACCTCTTCACACCACCATCGCCATCGCTACGATCGCCACCACCGTCATCATCGCCACCACATCAGCCAACAAGCACGTCGCGACGCCGTCCGTCGATGGAGAACTCGGCCGAAGCGCTGCTGAACGTTGAGTCGTTCACAGTGAAGCGCGCCGCCGCGGCGCTCAAGCAGAGCTACGGCGAGCACTTTATGCGGCAGTACCACGCCGAACACCACGTGCCGATGGAGGACTTCATCGTCATGAGCTGCCTCATCGCGACGTGCGAAGAGATCGCCGCGAACCTCGCGCAGCTCAACACGCTCGCTGCGATGTGAGTCTTCGTCGTGATCGAGTCTGGTGTAGGACACCACCCGACCGCCGTCGCTGCGCTTGCTCGCTCTTGTCGACTCCATCAAGACCACTGGCGAGAGCGGGAGCGTTGCAAGTGAGCGAGCGAGCGAGAGATAGAGAACGCAAACAAGATCGCTATTCACTACGTGCGTCCTCACTCCATACGCAACCACACAGCTCACACTCTGTCTGCCTCGACTCAACTCACTAGCGGACGCTCGAGACACGCTCGATGTTGGATGCACAACGGTGGCCAACGCCGTGAGATGTCTTGCGCTCACTACCCAAAGAGCCGACTCAGACGCGACGGCGCTCGAGGCTTGAGCAGATGTGCGATCTCCGTGTGCCCTTCCTCACGTGTTGCCCTGACGTCGTCTCGCGTCACGACTGCGCCAGCATCGAGCAACATCCGCACGATGGCGATGTTGCCTTCTGAAGCGGCTTCGTGAAGTGCTGTTGTGCCAGCGTTGCTCTTCGCGTTCACGTCCGCCTTGTGCTTCAGCAGCACAAGCACACTTACGGTTTCGTCATCGTCCGCCGACCAGTGGAGAGGTGTGTAGCCTCTATCGTCACGTTCCTCAATCCGAGCGCCTTGGCGCAGCAGCTCTTCGATCACATCGGCGTGGCCTTTTACGGCTGCCATGTGGAGTGCGGTGGATCCGTCGCGGCTACTCTTCGCGTGGATGTCTGCATTGTGCTGCAGCAAGACGCGCAGGCTCGCCAGCTGACCACGAATCGCTGCCCAGTGAAGCGGGGTCTCACCGTCTTCGTCTTGTTTCTCTGTCTGAGCACCTTGACGTAGCAGCTCTTCAATGACGTCGGGGTGGCCTTGTTCAGCTGCGATGTGGAGCACAGTCGAGCCGTCCCGGTCACTCTTCGCGTGGACGCTTGCCTGGTGCTGCAGCAGCAATCGTGCGGCCGCAGGTTGACGCTTTCGCGCGGACCAGTAAAGAGACGTCTTCCCATCGCTGTCAGGTTCGTCAGCGCGCGCTCCGTGGCGCAGCAGCTCCTCGATAATGGCGACGTGGCCATACGCGGCAGCAGAGTGAAGCGCAGTCGAGCCGCTTCGGCACTTCGTGTTCACCTTCACCTTCTGCTGTCGAAGCAGAGTGCGAACGCACTCGAGCTGCCCAAACTCAGCTGCCACGACCAGCACTGGCGAGCCAGTGCCGACTTCACACACGCCGAGATCGCCGCCGAACTGGAGCAGCGTCTTGACCACAGCGACGTGACCGAATCGCGCGGCAAAGTACATCGCATTTCGCTTTGTCTTTGATGTGAGAGCACTGACCAAGTCGCGCTTCGCTCGCAGCAGCGCCTCGACAACGCTTGCATGACCGGCGTACGCGGCGACATGGAGCGCCGTGCAGCCAGTGTCGTCCAGGTCGGACAACTTGGCACTTGGAACCGTCAGCAGTGCGCTGGCGTTCGCGCCTCTTGCCAACAGCATCTTCGCCACTTGGACTGCGCCAGTGGCTGCAGCGACTATGAGTGGCGAGGCGTTCCAGCTGCTGTCTACAGGCTCTTCGAGCGATGCTGCGGACGAGAGCATGCTCGCGACGCACTCAACATCGTCCTGGGCGATCGCTTCCTCGAGCATCGTTGGAGTCGAGCTGACCGCCACTGGTGCTGCTTCAGGCGTTGATGGCTGGTTTGCAGAGCGTGTACTCGCTGTCGATGACTCTGTTGCTGCGATCGACGACGCAGTCGACGAGCGCTTGAGTCCGACGTTCAGGTCGGTGCGATCCTCCACTTGATCGTCAGTCGTCACTGCCACCATGTCAGCCACTGCCGACTCGACGCTCGTCGTCTGTGCAGCAGCGTCGCTGGCCAACTCGCTCAGCTCTTTCATCACGGACCTCAGACTTGGTCGGTGGCTTGGCTCGAGACTGCACATGCGCGTCACGAGGTCCCACGCGTGGTCCGTCATGCGCGCAGGTCGCTCCGGCAGCTCGCCCTCTTTCACCAACTCGCGCACGGTCAGATCATCGACGCGGTGTCCCCACGGCACGGTCTGCCCCACGACCTCGAGGATGCACATGCCGAACGAGAACACGTCGGACGCGAACGTCGGGCTGCGGCCGCGGAGACACTCGGGTGCGCGCCAGCGAATCGCGCCGGCTTTTCTTGACCCCGTGGCGGTAGTGGCACCATCAGCACCGACGCCAACACCACCAGCACCGCCATTTGCACTGACCGCCACCGAGTTGCGACTCGCCGACAGCGCGCGCATGTAGCTGAAGCTGAAGTCCGCGATCTTGGCGCATCCGTCGTGTGTCACGAGGATGTTGTCGCCCTTGAGGTCGCCGTGCACCACGCGCTTCGAGTGCAAGTACGCGAGCCCCGACGCCGCGTCGTGCAGCAGCCGGAACGTCTGCGGTCGATTCGCGCGGAAGCTCAGAAAGTCAAACAGGTTGCCGTTCGCCGCGAGCTCGCACACGATGAACGGCGGCGACGAGACGTCACACGCGCCGTACATCATCAGCACGTTGCGGTGGCGAAAGCCGAACCAGAGCGACGCCTCGTCGCGGAACTGCTCCGTCGCGCTCTCGTTCGTGCGCGTGTCCACGAGCAGGCACTTGACCACGACGTCCATGTGGTTCATGCGGCCGTAGTGCACGGTGCCGAACGAGCCGCCGGCGAACGGCGTCGTGACGTCGAACTTGACCTCGTGCGGCGGACAGAACCAGCCAGGCACGCTGCGCACCGTCACGGATGAGCGCCGGATGACTTTGTCTAGCGCCGTCTTGAGCAGGCGCTCGTTTGTAGATGCGGCGTCGTTGTCATTGTCCATGTCATCGTCTGTGTCGCCTGCTGCTGTTGTTGCGGTCGATGATGCTGTTGTCGTTGATGTCGCTGCTGCTGCGCCATGTCCGTCCAGCTTCTCCAGCTCGTGCACCAACACGCTCAGCGCTTCGACCTGCTGCTCGACGCGCAGCACCGCCTTTGCGACCGTGGCGTCGTCTGTGAGACGCGCGGCAATCGCCTTCTCCTGTTGCAGCCGAAAGGCGTCCATCGCCGCGCGCTCGTCCGCCATCGCGCCGATGTGGATCACATCCAGTGCGAGTTTGAGCGTCGTGATGCGCTCCTGGAACGTCTGCACTTTGCCGGTGACGCGCTTGGCCATGGCGACGCGATAGACCCATGGACGGCGCTTGTGTTTGGTCAAGAAGAGCGTGAAGTCGTTCACGAGCGTGCTGTAGTCGCGCACGACCGCATCAGGTGGCAGCGTCTTCTGCGTCTCCATCGCGAGCAGCTTGTCGTGGATCACCGTCATGCGCGCGTGCACGTGCTTGCACAGCTCGTCGCACTCGTCCCTGTCGTTCACGAGCGTCGCGATGAGCTGGAGCGTCGCGATGAGCTGGAGCGGCGCGATGAAGTCGCTCGGGCTCAGCATCGTGGAGGCTTGTCACTTGATGTGTGTTGGTAGCTGTCCACTGGCTGCTGTTGTCGCGATACCATGCGGTGGCGTTGAGGGTCACGTAGGCAGCTCGTGGCGAGATCGAGAATGAACGACACAGCTTCTTCATTGGCACTCGCAGCATGCGAAGTGAAGCCTCGAGATGGTTTCGGTCGCAAAGACCTCGCGCCTTTGGACGCACGTACACTCGCTCGCATTGCGTCTTCGACGTCTTCGCTTTGCCTTGTTTGCTTGTCGGGCGATGCAAGTGCATTGGCTCCGAAGGTTGCCACTAGCGAACGACGCAACGTGTGCGTGCAGCTCGACTGCACTCGTTGCAAGACCTGCCATTGTTGTTGTTGTTGTTGTCATCATCGCAGTCGCAGAAGTTGCAGGAGTCGTGACTGTTGTTGTTGCTGTAGTAGTAGTAGTAGTAGTAGATGCAGTCGCAGCTGTGGCGTCGGCGCTCGAGCAGGAGATGACAGCGTCCATGCTCGTCGTCGTCGTTGCTGCTGCTCCTCGGTTGTTGTTGCTTGAGTGCTGTAGTCGACGGCGCTTCAAGAAGTTGCTTTGTTGTTGTTGTTGTTGTTTTGTGTGTGCGTTGTGTGTGGATTGGTTTTGGTTTTGAGTTGTTGGCACCGGTTCAGCGAGAGGTTTGAGATTCTGTTGTTGGTTGTTTTGTCTGGTTTGAGACCGGTTTGGTCTTGTTTGCTGTGATTGATATTCTGGTACTGTAACTCTACAGGTAGAGGATGAACTAAAGTCTGTGTGGTATCAAACACGTGTGCGATACCAAAGTGAGTCGCAAACACTTTGGTCGGTTCTTGGTTTGATTGTTTGTTTGTTTGTTTGTATTTGAGATCAAGACAACACACTATTGTGGTTTGATCCCAACATCTTGAGCAAAACACGACTCGATTTTGTGTGTGTTTGTGTGTGTGTTTGTTATTTGTCTGACAAATCATGCGATCTTGTGAATGTGAATCCGATATGTGCAGCATTTGAAGCAAACACACAAACAGACACAAACGCTCGTTGCCCATTTGTTTGTTGCTGGGTTGTTGGCAAACACCAACATTTGCGACACCTCTGCTTCGACTCAGCCATTCACTCCACGTCCATCCGACATTCATTCATTCACTGTGCTTGGTGTGTGTTGCTTGACAACGATAGCGACACCGTCAGCGCTTGACCACTCAGCTACGATCCAAGCTACGAGATCCTAGGATCGTCGATGACGATGGCCAGTCAGTCAGTAGCAAGTAGCAAGTTAGCAACGCGCTTGTCGGAGACAAACTGGTGGTAGCGCACCAAGCAAACAAGGTTGACCGTGCATGGTTGTGCACGAGACATAGCTTTTTGCTTGTTGATCGGTAGTTCATTGTTTGATCATGTGAGCTCAAGTAGCTCTTGTGTGTGTAGGTTGACAAGGCTCCTCTACGTCTCATTGAATAGCCCCGAATGGCGCTCCTTTCGCTGGCGAGACGAGCAATTGCAGCTGCGAAATCACGATGACGCCTTCGTCGGTCGGCACTTGCTCGCTTGCAGCGAGTCGCTGTGTCCGATCAACGCTTTCACGTCAGGACTATTGAGTGTATGTGAGCAGGAGTTGCGCTACCTCCATTGCTGCGTTGTCAAGTTGCCAAGTTCGACTTCGAGCACCTTGTAGCTCGCGAGCACTCTATGCGATTCAGACACATACTAGCAGCTACATATGCTGCCATCTCGCTCCCTTCACGCTCCCTTCTCGCTCTCTTGTCCTATGCGCTCTCGTACTGATGCGTTGGAGTTCGCCAAGCACAGATCGATCAGCACGTCAAAGCGAACGGGACACCTGTTTCTTTCACTACTGGAAAACACAGCGTTTCAGTTCCCGCCAAATATCGCTTCAAACTCAAAACCGTTACCAGCACACTTGACCATCGTCAACAACAACAGCACAGCAACAATGAAGCACCGCGACAGTGCTGCACGTGCGCCTCCGCTGTGTTTGCGTCGCATCAAGCTCACCAGCTTCACAATCGACGCATTTGAAGCGAGCGTCGAAGACACGCTCGAGACACTCGCGGAGCTCTTTAGCAACGCGTTCTCGTACTCGAAGGGCGACGAGACGGCGATCTTCTTGCAGATGAAAGAGGCGTTCCGGATCGCCGATGTCCATCGCCGCGGCCAAGTCGACGCGAGCGAGCTCGCGCTCTTTCTCGACAAGCTCTTGCCGCACTCGGCGAGTGGGAACGTCCAGATCGAGTAGTACGTCGACGAGTTCATGCGTCTCGTGGACAAGAACCGCGACGGCAAGGTCTCGCTCGCCGAGTTCATGAAAGCGCTCGACGACGGCTTTCGCCTCGAGCTCGAGATCTACGAGACGACTGCGACGGTGTGCGAGAGCCGTGCAGCGAGTCGACACAGCATCGAGATGCGACAAATGGCGTCCGAGCACACAACGCACATCGACTCAGCTGCTGCTAGTGATCCGCTCTCAGTCACGACGAGCGATGTGCTTCTATCGACCGAGGCAAGTGCGTCAAGCGCGCCATTGCCACACACTGGCGACGTTGCGATCGTAGTTCAACCAGACAGTCGTGATGTCGCGCCAGACAACCGAGTCAACGACACCAGCACCAGCATCGGCGCCGCCCACGAGCCTACAGAGCAACGCTCTTGAGCGGATGCACCGGCTTGTCGAAACTTTGTGACTTTATTGTTGCCGTACCAGGAGATCGTCATGTGCCGAGTCACGACGCGATTCGAGTTCGGCCAGCACGCACGAACAGTGTGGGACGATCACGCAGAAAGCAACCGAGTGCTCTTGTTTGTACTCGGTGTGCGTGAGCGACAGCTCCAGCATCGATCGAGCATGACCTCATTGGAGCACTGACACGACCCTGCTCGCTGCAGTGCGCGTTCAGCTCAGTTCGCTCGGCGCTGTCGCCCACCATGGTGCTATCGACGCTCTACTGCAGCAGCTGCAAGACGAGCTGTCTGCAGCCTCAAGCACCCTTCAAGCAAGCGGTGGGGAGGGACAGCACGAGCGGCAGCAAGTGTCGGTGGACACGTTCGACGCAGCAGCGTACCTGCACTTTGCGAAGAAGGTCGGCGTGACAGTGTGCGCGAGCGCGCTCAAGATCGGGCGTAGCAACCTGAGCAAGCTACTAAAGCACAAAGGACCTGAGTGGCGACGTGAGTTTGACCTCATGGTGGCGCGAGCACGTGGCGACTCGTTTGCCAAGTTACTTGTCTCGCCGTCGAGTACAACACGAGACGCGGTCATCGAGTACATTCGGCAAGCGACAACATCACTCGACATATCGATGTTTCTGATCACGAGCTACGAGGTACGTGCATTGTGCTTATGTTCATGCAATGACAACACGAGTAGACTGACTGTGCGTTTGTTGTGCAAAGATTGCGAGGGAGATTGCTGCGGCAGTGCGAAGAAACGTGGTCGTTCGCATTGTTACGGACTTCGATCAGTCCCTGACCACGACGTCGTATGTGCACGCTCTCGTGAATGAGCATTGTCTGCTCCGCAAACGGGTGCGTCGCACGGTCCTGTCGATCGCTTCTGTTGCTACTTCTCATGACTAACACGACCTCTCCTGTCAAAGCTCTGCACTGTGCGCTACTTTGCTATGAAAGAACTCATGCACGAGAAGATGTGCATCGTGGATGGTACGATCCTGGGCTCCATGAACTGGAGCGAGTCGGGTCTGGAGTCGAACGCAGAGATCGGAGCTGTCTTCAAGGGCGGTGTGATCGTTCAAGAGGCTCTGCGCCACTTCGAGACACGATTCTCGCACACCTACATGCAGACCGACAGCTACGCACTCCTACAGCTCAGAGGCGAGACGCACTGGACCGAACGCGAGCGCACCAAGTATCGCGCGGCGCAAGCAGAAAGCGAGACGCGCGCAGGAACAGCCAACCCTCAGTCTCCTGACATGGAAGACTGGGACGTGCTTGCACCTGGTCATGCTTGCCAACCTCGGAGCTTTGTGTCGACGTAGTCGCGAGCGTATCCACGCTAGGAACTGCAACCTCTGTTATTTCACTATAACGCCATACACTTGCTTAATCATTCCACGACTTGCTCACTCACGCTCAAGAGACCGACCAAGCGCGATGGTCGCTGTGCTCGAGGCCACTGGCGCTGCCGCGATCGGCTACGTGGTCTGGAAGACGCTCGCTGGGCTCTACGGCTGGACGCGCGGACACCACGCGCTCCCGCAGATCGCGTCAAACGTCGAGCTCGCAAAGACCGACCGCCACGACGCGCTCGACGTGCTCCGTCCGTTCTTCACGACGTCGCACGGCTTCGCGCTGTACGTGCGCAAGTGGCTCCCGCGGTACGACACGCCGCCGCGCGGAATCGTGTTTCTCGTCCATGGTCTCGGCGAGCACGGCGGACGGTACGACCATGTCGCCCGCATCCTCGCGCGCGCGGGCTTTGCTGTCTTTTGCGTCGACCACCAAGGCCACGGCTTGAGCGACGGCGAGCGCATGTTCGCGCTCAAGCTCGTGCACCTCGCAGAGGACTACCTCGAGTTTGTCGACCACGTCGTGCACGGCCCGAGCAAAGACAGCATCAACGCCAGTGTCCTCGACCCGACGCTCGATGCGCACGCGGACGTGGACTGGAGCGCGCTGCCCAAGTTTGTGTTTGGCCACTCGATGGGCGGCGTCATGACGCTCCAGATCACCGAGCTCTCGTACGCGCGCGGCGTGCAGTGGAACGGCGTGATCATTTCGTCGCCAGCGATCTACTGCGTGCCACTGGGCAAGCACCCGTGGTTCCTCTCGCTCATCGCGAAGCTCTCGACGTGGATCCCAAAGAACCAAGCCGCGCCTCTTAGCTTTGAAGTCCTCGGGAACGACCCTGTCGTGGCGCTGCGCTGGGCGCGTGACCCGCTCCGTCCAGCTCACGGCGCAACGATGCGCTTGCTCGCTCAGATCATCACAGAGGGCCGGCGCTTTGCCCAGAGCGACTGCGTCTTCACGACGAAGCAGTTCAGCGCGCCGTTGTACATGTTCCACGGCGAGCACGACGCGATTTGCTACGCGAACGGCAGCGTGCGGTTCTACACCAAGTGCGCAACGACTGACAAGACGCTCAACGTCGTGCCGACGAAAGCGCACGAGGTGCTCAACATCGACGGCCACGACGAGATCCTGAACGAGATCATTGTGTGGATGACCAAGCGTCTGACTGGCCCTGCGCTCTAGGACGCGCCAGCTGTGAGTAGTGACTGGGTGTCAGAGTCTCGCAGCGTCGGCGCCACGAAAGCTGACAGTCAATGTCGTTTGGTAGTCAACGTGTCGGGTCCTCCTTATCTGTTGGTGTTGTTGCCATGATCTTGCGTCTGGAGGTGCTGGAGGGACCGCGACGAGAGCATCGCGAGCTGCTGCTGGCTCCGACAGTGCGCGAGTTGCTCTTTCGCAGTCGGGAGGTACTCGTCGTCAAAGAGCTCGCGCAGAGTCGTGTCGCGCTGGCGCTCGTCGGTCCTGCAGAGCACCACGGAGCAGGATGAGGCTCTCCTTCTGCCACTCGCTCCGTTTGCATGAGACGACGTATAGAGTCCTGTGTACCTGTTCGAGAGTGGTGACGCTACAGTGAGCTTCGCGAGCAGCTTGCGGTGCGCACCGATCGCAGCCTTGGACTTGCGCTGCGTGCCGTTTGCGATCGCGAGCGTCGACGTGAGCGGACCACTTGGTGGGTTGCCACAGCGCGCAGTGTCCGTCGCAAGGTGCCCGCGCACGCCGCAGCGCGGACAGCGCAAGTTGGACATGCGCATGAGCTGCCACGTGCTTTGTACAGAAGAGAGGGATCCACTGTGTGGTGAGTGTGCCGCGAATCGACCACGCAGGTGCGAGTGAGCAGACGCACATGCTGATGTGCGCATTCGGGTACGCAGAGCCGCACTCGAGTCGCTGCTGCCGCCAGTCCTCGCGCTCGCGAGAGATCTTCTTGAGCGTCTGGAGCGTCGAGTAGACTGCGCGGTTCGACTCTGGCGTGGCGCTGAGCATGTTCGTCTCAAAGTACCGCCGGTCGATCGCAAGTGTCTGGACATCGGTCACGGCTTTGATGTCAAAGTTCGCGAGCCACTTGGCTTTCACGAACGGAAGCTCGCCTGCGATGTCGCCCGGACCGATCAGTGCGAGCTCGATGTTCACTTTCTTCTCCGGCACCTTCTTTGAGTGCGCCAGGAGCATACGCAGCGGGTCGTTCGCGCTCGAGATCGCCCAGTTGAGTCGCTCAACGACTTCGCCGGATGTGATCACAAACATCCACTTGGCATCCGAGCCAGCGCGGTACAAGTACTCCTGCATGTGTGTGTGGTTGTGTGAGTGAAGCGCAGAGACGCAGATGGAGCTCAGGCGTCGACCATCGGAGGCACAACGAGACAGCTGGACGGACGTACGTTGCTGATGAAGTTCATGGAGCGCATTGCACTCACGAGTCGCATCTTCTCTGTGTGAGTGAGTGAGTGAGCGAACGCGTGCATGGTACACGATCAGCGCCTTGGTGTGTTAGTCGTCTAGTCCAGCGAGGCGGGCAAGCTGCACCCTGACTGACAGACTGACCGTGTTTGTCCCAGCCCTGGAAGAGGTACATCTGGTCGAGGATCTCAGCGTGGTTGTAGTGGGACGCCTCCATCGACGCCGTGCGCACGAGCCGGATGTAGTCTGCGCGCTCGAGACAGATGAGCTCGCAGCTCTCGGTGTACTGCGACGCAACGATTGTGGCGTTGCGCTTCGCAGTGGGATTGAGCAGCACGACTTCGCCGAACATCGCACCAGGGCCGAGGTTCGCGACCATGTCGCCGTAGTCTTTCACGCCGCTCGACGCTCCGAGCTCGTTCATGCTCGCACGGAAGTGGCGACCACCGAGCTTCGAGCTCGCAGCAGGGCTCTCCGGTGCATTCAGCTCGCTCTCTTTCTTGATGTACACGTCGACGATGCCGTTGATGACGATGTAGCACCGGTCACCACTGTCGCCTTGCCGAATGAGCAAGCCCTGGCTGAGGACCTTCATGAGCCGCATCTGCCGACAGATCTCGCGTCGAATGTACTCTGGCGCCGACCCGAAGATGTTGTTGCTGTACTGTCAGCATTTCGACGTGCACACATACGACGAGCGTCAACTCTGTTGTGCAGCTGCGCATGTCCGGCAGAGCTCGCACACAATGCACCAACTCGAGCAGGGTGTCCGATACATGACACACACATGCACTCACCTGCTTGCAGTTCTGCAGCATCCAGTCGTAGACGACGTCAAGACTCATCTCATTGCGCGCGCTGGGCTCGTCCGCGAGAATGACCTTGACTGCATTCAGTCGCTGCTGCTGCTCGGACGTCTTTTGTAGGAACTTGAGCAGGTGCGGCGGTACATCGGGTTTCACAGCAGCTTGGAACACGCCCTTGCGCAGCGAGAGCTGCCGCGTTGACCGCTGGAGTCCTGCCGTCGCTGTTGCGAGAAACTTGGTCGACTTGCGGCGCGTCAGTGCACTTGCTGACAGCGCTGCTGGCTGCTCATCCGAGTCTTCTGGGATACTTGCCACGCGCTTGCTTGGCCCTCCTCCTGCTGATGCTGTTGCTGTTGTTGTTGCTGTAGTCTTGGCGATCTCTGGGAGCACAGATGTGAACATGCCGACCGACCGAGGCGATGCGCGTTGCTCGTTCGTGCGCTTGCTTGCTGTTTGCCTGTCAGCTCGACACACTCGTTGTCCATCAGTGGTCTATCTTGGACGCACACACAACGCCGTGTGGTCACACGAAGGCAAGTGGACCTAACGTGACTCGATCTGACGTACTTGCCGACACACAGGCGTGTGTTGGAGTGCGTTGAACACTCGACTCCAGGAGCGCGATCGGGTGCCAAGTTGACTCCATGCATGCATCGTGTCTAGCAGGCTTCGAGTGGTGAGTTCGTCGTGGCGCTTGCTTCTGTCTACTAGTATGAATGAACGAGATAACAGTGCAAACAGACACGCAAAGCACGAAATGACGCGACGTCGATGTGCGGGTAGAGAGAGAGTGAGTAGAGACCAGCTAGCGTTGCCTCGAGGTCATCAACGCGCAATGCTCGCGAGACGACGCACTCGGAGACGCACAGCGTGGGCTCAAGATCGCTCGAGGTCCGGCGCTTTGATTGATTGATGCTGTGATTGTTGAGTTTCTCGGAATCAAGCGATTCGCGCAATCATTGCTCTAAAAATATCGATCTAATCCTTTGATTGTCAATATTTTGATGTTATAGATACATATAAATATTAATTTACGAAATGCACATGTTCAACTTGCGCAAGGTTTCGTAAACGCTGCGTAGAACGCAGAAAACGCAATCCTAGCCGCATACAAAAACCCATATAAAGTGTCGAAAGGGAAAAAACAGGACGTGCAGCCGGCGTGAACGTGGGTTTGCTGCTGGTTCAACTGAGCCAACGAGCCTCAGTCTCCAAGTCGCCTGCTGCTGCCGTCGTCGTCGCTGTCGCCCTCCGTCGCCCCTTTCGCGTCTTCCTCTCCTCTCTTCTCTCCTTTCAACGTCACCACTATGGGCGCGGGACAGAGCAACGTGCCAATGAGCGAGATCGACTTTGAGAGCTACCGCGGCGTGCGGTACTCAAAGGAGGTGCCGAACACGCGCAATGCGCACCAAGGGCCGATCTACACGAGCGGCGTGCTGCCGAACCTCGTGATCGAGAAGCAGACGCTCTGGCACTCGTTCCTCGAAGGCCACAGCCGCGACAACGGCACGCGTGCGCTCTACGGCACGCGCACGGTCACGAACGGCGTCGCGGGGCCGTACGAGTGGGTCACGTACGGCGAAGTGAAGACGCGCGTCGAGGCGATTGCGTCGGGTCTGACCGTCGCGTGCGGCCTGAAGCGCCAGGACCCGGTCGCGATCATTTCGAAGAACCGCATGGAGTGGTGCCTCACTGCGCACGCGTGCGACCGCATGGCGTACACGCTCGTGCCGCTGTACGACACGCTCGGTCCGGACGCGGCGCCGTACATTCTCAACCACACGGAGGCGACGGTGCTCTTTGCTTCCGCGGACCAGTTTAACACTGTGCTCGAGAGCAAGGACGCGTGCCCGAAGCTCCAGTTCCTGATCCAGTTTGAGCACGTGACGGACGAGCAGCGCCGCGCCGCCGAGGCGAAGAACCTCGTGATCAAGAGCCTGTACGACATCGAGGCGCTCGGCCGCAGCCGCCCGCTCCCAGCGGACCCGCCCACGCCTGACGACGTCTCGACGATCTGCTACACGTCAGGCACGACAGGGAACCCGAAGGGTGTTGTGCTGCTCCAGCGCAACCTCGCGATCGTCGCGCTCTTGACCGAGGAGCGCCTGAACGTCGTGCACACGGACGTGCACATCTCGTACTTGCCGTTGCCGCACGTGTTTGAGCGCGCAGTCATGGCTGCGATCGTGCGCAACGGCGCGTCCGTGGGCTTTTACCAAGGCGACGTGCTCTTCTTGATGGACGACATGGCGACGCTCGCGCCGACGCTCTTCGTCTCGGTCCCGCGTCTGTTCAACCGCGTGTACGACAAGATCATCCAGGGCGTCGCTGCAGCCGGCGGCCTGAAGAAGATCCTGTTTGACCAGGCGTTCGCTGCGAAGCGCGCGGGACTCGCGGACGGCTACAAGACCCACGCGTTCTGGGACGCGCTCGTGTTTGCGAAGATCCGCATGGTGCTCGGTGGTCGCGTGCGTCTCATTCTATCGGGCTCGGCGCCGCTCGCGGCTGAAGTGAAGGACTTTCTGAAGATCGTCATGAGCTGCGACGTGGTTGAGGGCTACGGCCTGAGCGAGACGGCCGCGGCGCTCACGGTCGCGTCGCCGATCATGCCGCTTGGACCGCACGTCGGTCCGCCGATCCTGAATGTCGAAGTGCGTCTCGAGGACGTGCCGGAGATGGGCTACACGTCGAACGACAAGCCACGTCCGCGCGGCGAAGTGCTCATGCGCGGACCGAACCTCTTTGCGGGTTACTACAAGGAGCCGGAGAAGACCGCCGAGGCGATCGACGCCGACGGCTGGTTCCACACCGGTGACATTGGGTGCTGGAACGCGGACGGGACGCTGAGCATCATCGACCGCAAGAAGAACATCTTCAAGCTGTCGCAGGGCGAGTACGTCGCGGCCGAGAAGATCGAGGGCATCTACCTCAAGAGCAAGTACGTCGCGCAGATCTTTGTGTACGGCGACTCGCTCCAGAGCGTCCTCGTCGGCGTCGTCGTGCCGGACCCGGAAGTCGCCGAGGCGTGGGCAGCGAGCCGCGGCATTGCCAAGAGCGACGTGACGCTGCCGAAGCTCGCGCAGAACGCCGAGTTCCAGAAAGACGTGCTCGCAGACATGGACCGCACGGGCAAGGACGCGCAGCTCCGCGGCTTTGAGTACGTCAAGAAGGTGCACTTCCACCCCGAGCCGTTCTCGATGGAGAGCGGTCTCATCACGCCGACGTTCAAGCTCAAGCGGCCGCAGCTCAAGGAGTTCTTCCAAGCGCAGATTCAGAGCATGTACGCGCAGCTCAAGTAGAGGCGCGTCACGTTGTCCTGACTGTCTGGTCACGAGCGACCGTGTGCGTGCTCTGTCCAACTCGCTCACTCCTGTCTCGTCCTGTGCTCGACGCCATTGAATGTGAACGACTGTGCTTTCTCCACGCGTGACGCACTTGCGACTGCTCTGTTGTCATCTCTGTATCTGCTGCTGTTGGTGACACTGACAGCTCTCACTGTCGCTCTTGTGTCGTGACGGTCGTCGTCGACGTCGCGCTAGAGAAAGAGCGCAGCTTCGAGACGCGCGATGCGCTCGTCGAGCACGTGCGTGCGGTGCTGCGTCATCCACTCGACCGACCTACGCGAGCGATCGCATGTGTCCATCTGTCTGTCAGAGCATGAGCGATCGACGCGAGTCTGTAGCAAAGAGGTCGTACGCACCCAGAGCGGTGGTTGCTCAGACAGTCCATGAACGGCAGACTCGCGCGCAAGGACGACCCAAAGAGCAGGTTCTGCCACGAACGCGCAGTGTGAGGAGCGACGCGAGAGACGCAATCAACCGAGTCCATCGAGCAGCGTGCACACCTCGGTCGCGTGGCTCAATAGGTTGCACAGCGATGGTCCAGCGCCGTCTTCGATCGCACTGCACGCGACGCCGAGCGGTCGAACGCTAGTGGCGCAACATGAGACGAATGAACACATCCGTCGCCAGTATGAGGACGTGAGCGACTCACAAGAGGACCGAGAGGACAGAGCCTATCGCACCTGTGGACAGCGATCGACGCGTGGCTGTGGCGTGTGAACTCGAGACTGCGGTCACAAGCACACATAGCGCAACGTGAGCGAGTCGAGCCGCACCTTCGCATCGCCACTCGCATGGACGCACCGGATGAACTGGCACGGGATGAAGCCAACGTTGATCGCGACTTCGCGCGAGTGCGGCAGCGTCTGTAAGCGCTTGACTGCAGAGCGAATGCGGACAAGAACTCGTGAGTAAGAGCGAGTGCATGCGCACGCAAGAGAGCGGCACGTAGTTGCCTCGCAGCATTGCGCGTAGCGTCAGACACTGCTGCTTTGTACCTGTGACGTACGACCGCGGTCGGTCCTCGACCGCGAGACTCACGTCGACTGCGCATGCGTTCTAACCATACGCACACAAGCGCCAAGCATGCAGCGTCCGTCGCTTGTCGTTAGCATCACAGACGTGTGAGAGATAGTGAGAGCGCGCAAGTGCAGCACCTTGTTGAGAATGCGGATCTCTGACAGCAGCGTCTTCGCATCCCTGAGAACCACAGCGCACGACATGACATGACAGCTCAGTGTGAGTGGAACCGTCGCTTGCCTTTCTCAATGGCTCGTGCATCAATGCGCATCTAGAAAGCTTACAGCGCAAGCACGACCGTCTCTTTCGCGCGCGCAAAGCTCTGCCAGCACGTCCGCATCGAGTACTCGAGCAAGTTCGCGGCGCTGAAGCTGCCAGCCGAGCTGGAGACATGGCGCACGTGGAACGGAACTGCGTCGACGCGGACACTGTCACGTCGCTGTGCATGCGTGTGAGCACCAATGTGTGTTTTGTTTGGCTGTGTCTTCTGCTGTGGTGGTGGTGATGGTGGTGGAGGCGGATGAACTGCTGATGCTGCTGCTACTGGCGGCGGAGACAACGGCGCACTCGCTTGACGCGGAGCCAGCGGCGTTACACCTCGAGTACTCGCGCTGCCAATGCTGCTGTTGAGGCTCGCGCGTCTGCGCTTGCTGCGTGCGAGTGGCTGCGACGCAAACGCGCTCATGTTTGCTGCGTACGCGGGCTCCGAGCTGTCGTAGAGGTTGCGCATCGGCGGCGGCGGAGGCGCACGTGCAGCACTGTCGCGGTGCTTCATTGTTGCTGTGCTGTTGTTGTTGACGATGGTCAAGTGTGCTGGTAACGGTTTTGAGTTTGAAGCGATATTTGGCGGGAACTGAAACGCTGTGTTTTCCAGTAGTGAAAGAAACAGGTGTCCCGTTCGCTTTGACGTGCTGATCGATCTGTGCTTGGCGAACTCCAACGCATCAGTACGAGAGCGCATAGGACAAGAGAGCGAGAAGGGAGCGTGAAGGGAGCGAGATGGCAGCATATGTAGCTGCTAGTATGTGTCTGAATCGCATAGAGTGCTCGCGAGCTACAAGGTGCTCGAAGTCGAACTTGGCAACTTGACAACGCAGCAATGGAGGTAGCGCAACTCCTGCTCACATACACTCAATAGTCCTGACGTGAAAGCGTTGATCGGACACAGCGACTCGCTGCAAGCGAGCAAGTGCCGACCGACGAAGGCGTCATCGTGATTTCGCAGCTGCAATTGCTCGTCTCGCCAGCGAAAGGAGCGCCATTCGGGGCTATTCAATGAGACGTAGAGGAGCCTTGTCAACCTACACACACAAGAGCTACTTGAGCTCACATGATCAAACAATGAACTACCGATCAACAAGCAAAAAGCTATGTCTCGTGCACAACCATGCACGGTCAACCTTGTTTGCTTGGTGCGCTACCACCAGTTTGTCTCCGACAAGCGCGTTGCTAACTTGCTACTTGCTACTGACTGACTGGCCATCGTCATCGACGATCCTAGGATCTCGTAGCTTGGATCGTAGCTGAGTGGTCAAGCGCTGACGGTGTCGCTATCGTTGTCAAGCAACACACACCAAGCACAGTGAATGAATGAATGTCGGATGGACGTGGAGTGAATGGCTGAGTCGAAGCAGAGGTGTCGCAAATGTTGGTGTTTGCCAACAACCCAGCAACAAACAAATGGGCAACGAGCGTTTGTGTCTGTTTGTGTGTTTGCTTCAAATGCTGCACATATCGGATTCACATTCACAAGATCGCATGATTTGTCAGACAAATAACAAACACACACACAAACACACACAAAATCGAGTCGTGTTTTGCTCAAGATGTTGGGATCAAACCACAATAGTGTGTTGTCTTGATCTCAAATACAAACAAACAAACAAACAATCAAACCAAGAACCGACCAAAGTGTTTGCGACTCACTTTGGTATCGCACACGTGTTTGATACCACACAGACTTTAGTTCATCCTCTACCTGTAGAGTTACAGTACCAGAATATCAATCACAGCAAACAAGACCAAACCGGTCTCAAACCAGACAAAACAACCAACAACAGAATCTCAAACCTCTCGCTGAACCGGTGCCAACAACTCAAAACCAAAACCAATCCACACACAACGCACACACAAAACAACAACAACAACAACAAAGCAACTTCTTGAAGCGCCGTCGACTACAGCACTCAAGCAACAACAACCGAGGAGCAGCAGCAACGACGACGACGAGCATGGACGCTGTCATCTCCTGCTCGAGCGCCGACGCCACAGCTGCGACTGCATCTACTACTACTACTACTACTACAGCAACAACAACAGTCACGACTCCTGCAACTTCTGCGACTGCGATGATGACAACAACAACAACAACAATGGCAGGTCTTGCAACGAGTGCAGTCGAGCTGCACATCGACTGCTCGAGTCCTCGTGACGCAACGCCAGTCAACTCGCCGTGCGAGCCGCTGTCGGTGTTGCTTACTTTGCTTACTGCGCCACAGCCAGCACATTGTGACGGCAGCACCATCACTATGGCATGTGTATGTCGTGCTTCTTGTGCTTCTTGTGCGTCTCGAAGTGGCACGAACACGATGTCCTTACGACGAAGAATGCGCTGCTGCTGTTGTTGTTGGTGTCCCAACACCATCACCATCATCATGTGCTTCAAGACACGCACTACACTAGCACAGGATGTCTTGATTGTCATGTGCCATGTGAATGCCTGGGTCCTGCAATCGCTCGAGTCGACTACTCAACGTACTTGCTCACTCTCTTTGCTCAAATACACACACATTGACCACTACCGCATGTCAATCACCGAGGTCAACGATGGCAATCACCAATGTCTGCATACTGCACACATCACTGCAGTGTCGTGCCGCGTCGTGCGCTGGACGAAAGCAAGAGAGGAACGAATGCGACACAAAGAAGACGAGGCCCAGGAAGACGAGTCCAGGAACAAGTCCAGGATCCTACCAGTCAGCCAAGCAACCAAACAAACAGCAGCTGAATCCATTCTCTACTCTGCGCTTGTGAGAGAACAAAGCAAGAGAGCAAAGCAAGAGCAAGAACACAGCAGCACAACAGCAGCAGCAGTCGCGAAGATGGACATGTGTGAGCGCACTGGTCTCTCTCCATCCTCATCTCTTGCTCGCTCACCCGTTCGCTCTCTCTCTCTTGTTCAGTCATAGCTCGCTCACTCACGCATGGACGACATCACCTTGCAGTGGTTGGTTGGTTGGTTGGTTGGTTGGTTGGTTGTCGCCGATTCGTACTGCAAGCTTGCGAGCAATGCCAGCGCGTGCTGGCTGCTGTAGCTGCTGCAGTCGCGAGGCACGAAGAAGCAGGCAAGACAAAGCTAGCAAGCGAGGCAGCACGCTCAAGCTGTGTCCCTCAATCGGTCGCAAACACACACAAACACGCACGTGAGAGTCTATGCAGTGCTAACGCGAACGCTGAAGCGATGCTGAAGCAATGCGGTGTATGTATGTGGTGTATGTGGTGCATATGGTGCATGTGGTGCCGTGCATGCGGTACTCGCGAGCTCGCAACGTGACTTGCCGCCTCGCTTTTGTCAGCTCGAGGTGCTCGCTCGCCGAGTTGCTTGTTGGCTTGTTGTGCTTGTGCTTGTCCGACTTGCTTGCTTGCGATTAATCCGCTTCAGCCGCCACACCATCGACACACGCGAATGCGAGCGAGCGTGTGCACTTGACATACAAGAGCGCGTGCTCGAGTGTGCACAGGAACTGCAAGGATGCGCGGTGCGCTTGCGGCCTGGCGCTGCACAAACCAGACCGTTAATCAAACCCGTTCCCTTGACAGGCCTCGCGGCTCCTCTGGGTCGAGCATCCACCCAGTTCGGGTCGACTCGGATTGACATCGTTCGGTCTTGGAGAACATGGAGCTAGGAGAACAAAGAGCTTGGAGCTCGCGAAGGAACCGTGGAGCTTGGAGCTCGATGCGACCACGCAAAGGTCTTGGTGCGAGCGAAGGACTGCGACCTCGGCGCGAAAAGCCAAAACACTTGAAGCAAAGGCAACGAACGACAAGACTGTGCAAGCAAGCAAGCAAGCGCTGTGAGTGCACTGCGACTCGCACTGCGAGGTCGGTCACTGCGGTAACGACAGACCCACGATAGACAGACAGATAGAGACATGCTCGTATTGTGTGCGTCTGTGCTTGCTTGTTTGCTTGCACACGCGACGATGTCTTTGCGCGCCTCTGTTGGCTCTCGCAGTCAGTCAATCAGTCAATCACTCAAGTCGCATTCCGTCGCGCTGATCAAGTTGTTCACAAGACCACTCGATCGGCCTTTGCTTTGCTTCGTTGCTTCGCTGCTTCGCTGCTTCCTTGCTGCATGACTTGCTCGCGTCTTTACTTGCCTATGTGCTGTGTGCTGTGTGCTGTGTGCTGTGAGCTGACCTGACCGCGACGATGCGCCATAAAACGACCGTGCTTCCGGCGTCCGAGCGAGTGCGTGAGTGAGCGAGCGGTCATGAGGTCTTGTGGTCTTGTGGTCTTGTACTCGCCTGTGTGCTCTTGCTCTGGTGTTGGTTGTGTCGAGCGCACTCGAGTCGAGTCGAGTCGAGTCGAGTCGCGGCAAGCAGGCTTCCCGCCATCCGCGAACACTGTCGTTCGTCTCGCGGAATCCATGCCTGCCTGCGGACGAATGGAACGACGATCGATGTGTGGGAAGCATTTTGCCAGCGCCCGTGCATCACGTCGATGGTCGAGCACAAGAGCGCTTGTGCGTGATGTGGAAGTGAGAGAGAGACTTGGGACTTTTGTAGAGAGCGCTTTGCGGTCAGAGCCACGCGCACGTCGAGTCGACTCTTGTGTCGCTTTGCCTCAAAGGCGCCAATCAATGCGCCGATCGCACTAGCAGCGCGTCCATGCGCGCGCGATCGACTGCAGCGTGTGTGTTAGCGACGCTGTCTGTCTTGCTCGTGCCAGCGAGGCCGACTTCGCCACCGCAATCACCGAGCGCGCTTGTGAGCGAGCGATGAACATCTCGCCATGAGCGCGTTTGACTCGAGACTGCGAGTGTGTGCAATCAGGACGTCGTCGATTGAAGTTGGGCTGTCACGTCGGGTTTTCGAACGACTACTTTGACTTGGTTTCACTATTGCAAGTGACGCTGCCAAACGACTTGCGCGATCATCGACGCTTCAAGCGCAGCAACACCAGCACGAGCAGCGCATCGACCGACCTGCGTCTCGCCATTCCCGAATCCGCCTGCTTCCTCGCACGCACCACACACATCTGCCTACATCTCTTCTCGCCAAGCGACGACGACCATGGGCTGCCTCGACGCCTCGACCGCAGTCTCAACGAAAGTGACGTCCAAGGAGGTCCCAGGCACGGCCACAGCCACGCGCGGCGCCGTGCGCGTGTTCAACACGACGGACCCCAAGTTCACAGCACCGTTCGACGGCGACCTCACGCTCTACAAGACGCTCATGCACCGTAAGAAACTCGACCCGAACGGCACGGGCCGCATCTTTGGCACGCGCAAGCAGGACCCGGTCACGGGCGTCGCGGGTCCGTTCGAGTGGGTCACGTTCGGCGAGTTCCTGAGCGACGTCGACGCGCTCGCTGCTGGTCTGCACCACGCGAGCATCGGCGTGCAGCGCAACGACATCGTCGGTGTCTTTTCAAAGAACCGGTACGAGTGGAGCGTCGTCGAGCACGCGTGCAACCGCATGACGTACACACTCGTACCGCTATACGACACGCTCGGACCAACGGCCGTGCCGTTCATCATGAACCACACGGAGATGAAGGTCGTGTTCTGCGCCAAGACGCAGTTCGAGACGCTCATGACGTGCATCCACGAGTGTCCGCACATCCGCACGGTCGTGCAGTACGAAGCGATCGACGAGTCGGAGCGCGAGCTCGCAAAGGAGCAGAACGTCACGCTCTTGACGATGGCCGAAGTCCTTGCAACTGGTCGCTTGAACCCCGTGGCCGCGGACCCGCCAACGGCGCAGGACATCTCGACGATCTGCTACACGTCCGGCACGACGGGGAACCCGAAAGGCGCGATGCTCACGCACAACAACATTGCGAGCACAGTCGCGTCGTTCCACGTGACTGAGATCTTCCAGACGGACGTGCACCTGTCGTACCTCCCGCTCGCGCACGTCTTTGAGCGCGTGATCCACACGGTCCTGATCTCGAACGGCTGCGCGATCGGGTTCTACCAGGGCGACGTGACGAAGCTCATGGACGACGTCGCGGCGCTCCAGCCCACGCTCTTCCTCTCGGTCCCACGCGTGCTCAACCGCGTGTTTGACAAGATCACGCAGGGCGCTGCGACTGCCGGTGGCGCGAAGGAGTTTCTGTTCAACAAGGCGCTGGCGTCCAAGAAGAAGCGCCTGCACGCCAAGGGCGTGTACACGCACAGCTTCTGGGACGCGCTCGTGTTTGACAAGCTCAAGGCGCTGCTCGGCGGCCGCGTGCGCATGATGCTCAGTGGCTCGGCGCCGCTGAGTGGCGAAGTGAAGGAGTTCCTCGCCGTGGCGTTCAGCTGCCCAGTCGTTGAGGGCTACGGCCTCACCGAGTGCACGGCCGGCATGTCGTGCGCGCTCGACTCGATGATCCCTGGGAACAACGTCGGTCCGCCGCTCGCGCACATTGAGATCCGACTCGAGGACGTCCCAGACATGAACTACTTGTCGACCGACAAGCCGCTGCCGCGCGGTGAGATCCTCGTGCGCGGCCCGAACGTCTTCAAGGGCTACTACAAGCAGCCAGAGCTCACGGCGCAGGTTCTGAGCGACGACGGTTGGTTCCACACGGGCGACATTGGATGCTGGAACGCCGATGGATCGCTCCGGATCATCGACCGCAAGAAGAACATCTTCAAGCTGTCGCAGGGCGAGTACATTGCGCCAGAGAAGATCGAGGGCATCTACATCAAGAGCGCGTTCGTCGCCGAGGTGTTTGTCCACGGCGACTCGCTCCAGAACTACGTCGTGGGTGTGATTGTCCCGGACCCGGACGTCGTCGCGAAGTGGGCGGCGCAGAACGGCAAGACTGGCGACGCCGCGACGATCCAGTCGCTGTGTGCGTCCGACGAGCTCAAGGCTGCGATCATGGCGGACTTGGGCGACCTGGCCAAGGCGAACAAGCTCTTCCGCTTTGAGCAGATCCAGAAGCTCCACTTGCACCCGGCGCCGTTTGCCGAGAGCGACCTCGTCACGCCAACGTTCAAGCTCAAGCGTCCGCAGCTCGCAAAGCACTTTGCGGACGAGATCCACGCGATGTACAACCACGGCACGCCTGGAACATCGTGAGTGCACGCTCATGTCATGTCTTGCCATGTCATGGCACGAACCAAGTGAGAGCGAGCGAGTGAAGGCTCGCGACTGAACCAACGCCAGGGAGGCGTACCGACTGATCTACGTGTGTGAGTCTGCGTGATGTGCGTCCGTCAACGAGTGCGAGTGCAATGGCGTAACGTGAAGCAATCCACCCACCCACTCGTTGCTTCCTTCCTTCCTCTGCTCCTGAGCTCGACTCACCACCACTTGCCGAAGTCTCTATGACCAAAGTCAAGCATGTCGAGACAAGGTCTTGGCGAGCTCCAACTCATCTGCATGCCAACAAACGATCTCGTACTCGTAGTGGCGATGTGGACGACGGGAAGCCTGCTTGCCGCGACTCGACTCGACTCGACTCGACTCGAGTGCGCTCTCGATCGCGGCAACAAGCGAGGCGCGCTGCTCCAGAGCGGACCACATCCATCGACACACGTGTACATAGCGATCGATGAGATCAATGCGATCGAGATTGACAACGAGAAAGAAAGCAATGCTCGATCTCGGCTTGCGCTACGAGTGCGCGTGCGTGTGCGAGCAAGTCTGTAGTCTCTCTCTCTCTCTCTCTCTCACACACACACACACAACACGGGAGGGATCGTCACGCTCGATGCGTGTACTACTAGTATGTGTGTCTCGGCGGCTTGGCTTGGCTTTGGCGTCGTGTTGCCTTGTTTTGTCCTGATTGATTGGTTTTTGACTTGGCTTGATCGCCTTGGCGCGTCACGCATCGCTCGACACAACCAACACCAGAGCAAGAGCACACAGGCGAGTACAAGACCACAAGACCACAAGACCTCATGACCGCTCGCTCACTCACGCACTCGCTCGGACGCCGGAAGCACGGTCGTTTTATGGCGCATCGTCGCGGGTCAGGTCAGCTCACAGCACACAGCACACAGCACACAGCACATAGGCAAGTAAAGACGCGAGCAAGTCATGCAGCAAGGAAGCAGCGAAGCAGCGAAGCAACGAAGCAAAGCAAAGGCCGATCGAGTGGTCTTGTGAACAACTTGATCAGCGCGACGGAATGCGACTTGAGTGATTGACTGATTGACTGACTGCGAGAGCCAACAGAGGCGCGCAAAGACATCGTCGCGTGTGCAAGCAAACAAGCAAGCACAGACGCACACAATACGAGCATGTCTCTATCTGTCTGTCTATCGTGGGTCTGTCGTTACCGCAGTGACCGACCTCGCAGTGCGAGTCGCAGTGCACTCACAGCGCTTGCTTGCTTGCTTGCACAGTCTTGTCGTTCGTTGCCTTTGCTTCAAGTGTTTTGGCTTTTCGCGCCGAGGTCGCAGTCCTTCGCTCGCACCAAGACCTTTGCGTGGTCGCATCGAGCTCCAAGCTCCACGGTTCCTTCGCGAGCTCCAAGCTCTTTGTTCTCCTAGCTCCATGTTCTCCAAGACCGAACGATGTCAATCCGAGTCGACCCGAACTGGGTGGATGCTCGACCCAGAGGAGCCGCGAGGCCTGTCAAGGGAACGGGTTTTGATTAACGGTCTGGTTTGTGCAGCGCCAGGCCGCAAGCGCACCGCGCATCCTTGCAGTTCCTGTGCACACTCGAGCACGCGCTCTTGTATGTCAAGTGCACACGCTCGCTCGCATTCGCGTGTGTCGATG
>QXDM01000177.1:0-79426 GCA_003730235.1 Pythium guiyangense | reverse complement strand
AGAAGCGCTACGGACGCGTGGGTCGTACAAGCGGAGCAAGTTCGACGCCAGCACCAGGTCCAAGGTGTCGCTCGATGACATGTCGTCGCTGCTCGCATCGGTCGAAGAAGAAGAAGAAGAAGAAGAAGAAGAACGTGCTCACGTCGTGTACTCAGTGGGAGAGTTGCCGACATCGTTCGAGTCGGCGATGGAGTCCAGCGACGCGAGCAAGTGGAAGGAAGCGTGCGAGTCCGAGTTCGAGTCGTTGTGCAAGAACAAGACGTGGGAGCTCGTGCCATTGCCGCGTGGTCGCAAGGCCATCAGCAAAGTGGGTGTTCAAGGTGAAGGAGACCGTCGAAGGTCTCATCGAGCGGTACAAGGCGCGTCTTGTGGCGAAGGGTTTCCTGCAGAAGTACGGCGTGGACTTCGAGGAGACGTTCGCGCCGGTGGCCAAGTTCGCATCGATCCGGATCATTTTGAGCATCGCGGCGCAGTACAAGCTCGATCTGCACCAGATGGACGTCAAGACGGCGTTCCTCAACGGCGTGCTCGATGAAGAGATCTACATGAAGCAGCCCGATGGGTTCGTCGACGCCAAGTACCCCAACCATGTGTGCAAGCTCAAGCGCGCGCTGTACGGTCTCAAGCAGTCGCCTCGCATGTGGAACCAGACCATCGACGAGTTCATGCGCAAGATCGGCTTCTCCAAGTGCGAGATGGACCACTGCGTGTACGTCAAGCGCGACGACAAGGCCATGATCTTCGTGGTGTTCTACGTCGACGACCTCATCCTCGCGTGCAACGACACGGATCTGCTCGCGGCGACCAAGCGTGCGCTGAGTGAGCGCTTTGAGATGTCCGACCTCGGCGAGCTCAAGTACTGCCTCGGCATGGAAGTCGAGCGCGATGACAAGTCAGGCGCCGTGTCGATGCGGCAGACCAAGTTCCTGCACTCGATCCTGACGAAGTTCGGCATGCAAGACTGCAAGCCCGTGAAGACGCCGCAAGACCCGGGACTCTACATTGTATGCTTTCTCCAAATCATTTGTGGACGTCAATGCTCGTTGCGAGTGCCGTCGTCGTATTTGTATCATCGATTTGCGTTGTGTACATTTGGTCGGCCAGCGGCGCCCACACAAATATATCAACCCTTGTGTAGTCTGTGTCTGCCTTGCGCCTGCTACCGCAAACGTGGATGCCAGTCAGTACGCAAGGTGCTTTGTCATTGTGTGGTAAGTATAGCGGTGCTACGTGCGCTTGCGACAGCGCACTATCACTTTAATCGGTGATGGTCGCTTGCTGCTGCGTGCAAACTTCGTTTGATGGTGGTATGTCCCTATCGTCACTTTCACCTTTACACCATCATCGTCGTTACAATTGTATACATGTTCGAGTTTCGTGACAAGCATCGGTTGTATCACGGTTCTGTAATCTTCTCGTCTATGTCGTATTTGTTGAAGCTTAACGTATATATATGTTGCGTCGCGTCGCTCTACAACGTTTTGAAGTCAACGAAGGTAGTGTGGCCGTTGCTCACCAGCATGGGGTTCGGGACTCCAAGGTAATGGAATGCAACAGATTGATCATGCTTGTCGTGGCCGCGGCACCGGTCGCAGATCCACTGTGAGCATGCCCAACGCTGCTGGCGCACTTGGGCAACCGACGTTCCCAGTCGATCTCCGACAGATGGCACGCGAGCCACGGCTTGTCTCGGATGCAATTAATGTCATCGTCAAGTTCAGAAGAAAAGCACTTGTAACGGGTTCACCGTTCACACTCTGCTAGGTACGACTATAACAGACCATCACGTTCATAATCGCTTTAGGAGGTGTCCTATTAGCGACTGATCCCTTTAAGGGACTCCTAACAAAGGCGCCCTGCATTTGAGTGGCTCTCAGTATTTCCGTACTGTAGTGGAGAGCACTTTTAAAACCAAACTAAAAACCACAGAGTTGAGCAAACACATTACACTTAAGCTTCCTCTGCTATAGTGTAAGCAAGTCACTTCCGTGACAGAACTCACCCATTCCATTCATGATGACAAGCTAGCAAAAAAACACACTTGATGACGACGCTCTTGAGTACTTGCAAGCCAAGCGCGCTGCGATTCTTGACGGCGTCCAAGATGTTCAGAGTGCAGCCGGCTGCAGCAGCGAAGAAATTGTAACCTCAAAGTGCATTCGTGCTCTTTCGTACCGCTTGCGCTCAGGATCTCTGGTGCTACTGCGTCGCTTTAGGAGGTGTCCTATTATGATCATGTGATCCCTTTAAGAGGGACTCCTAACACGTCGGCAGGCATATCTACTGTGCATTTGAGTGGCTCTCAGTATTTCCGTACTGTAGTGGAGAGCACTTTAAAACCAAACTAAAAACCACAGAGTTTAGAGCAACACACATTACACTTAAAGCTTCCTCTGCTATAGTGTAAGCAAGTCCCTTCCGTGACAGAACTCACCCATTTCCATTCTGATGACAAGCTAGCAAAAACACACTTGATGACGACGCTCTTGAGTACTTGCAAGCCAAGCGCGCTGCGATTCTTGACGGCGTCCAAGATGTTCAGAGTGCAGCCGGCTGCAGCAGCGAAGAATTGTAACCTCAAAAGTGCATTCGTGCTCTTTCGTACCGCTTGCGCTCAGGATCTCTGGTGCTACTGCGTCGCTGTCTTGTATGATCATGTATGTTGTGGGCGACGACGTCGGCAGTCCATATCTACTGTCTCAACGCTCCAACAGCGCGCTGGCTGGGTCAGCAATGCAAACCGCGCTCTTGACACGCCAAAACAGAGCTCGACGTCCTTGCGCTCGACATCCTTGCGCACGGCTTTCTGTCTTTGCGGCACTTTGCTGCTCCTTTTCGTTGAGCAGCTCGCTGCTCGACTTCACAAACACTGTCTACGGTAGTAGGTACCGTTACTGAGTAGGTTGCAGCGTCGACGAGTGCCTGCCGTTGAGCCGGTATATGTGTGTCGGTGCGTGGCCACGAAGCCAAAAGAGCAGGAACGGCGATCGATCGACGACATTGATGCCGTTGTTTGATCTGACGACGCACGCGCATGCGGGTCAGACCCACAGATCTTGCGTCGCCACTGTCTCGAGGGTATTCGAGCAGCGGCCGCTTCTGTCGCGGTACAGATCCTGGAGGCGACGGCGTACTTCTTCCACTGCCAATGCGTGCAATTCATGAAGCCGGAGACGCCAAGAAGGCTGCGACTTACGTTCACTGGTGTGTGGGGCTGGATGTTACTGCATGTTAGCGAGCTCAAAAACGCTTGCCCGAAGCGCTCGATTACTGGTGACGTGAAGCGATTGAGGTTCACCATCGCAGCCGACTCCGCGATCTGCATGTACCCGTCAGTTGAATCAGGAGATGAGCCGTAGCACAGGACGCGCAGCACGACGGCGATCATACAAATCATCGACAGCTCTTGCTTTAAGTGTCATCAGGACGCTGCACGAAGTAGTTTTCTGTCGCCGTCACGCCTTCCAGAAAGAGGCAACACACTGTGCGGATCATTTGTAAGTGGAGAGTGAACGCTCTGTCCGGCTACACGGTGCTTGGACTAATGTAGTCGCTCATGATTCTCTTGTGCCAAGCTGCGTGGTCTTAGTCAACGTTGCGGCCTCTTTCCAGCGTGCTATTCACCGCGGCACGGGAGCTTGGATGCGAAGAGCAGTGCGCACGCGTTGACATCAGCTAGCTCTTCGCTTTCGGCGTCAAGTGAGCGCTCAACGTGTATGTTGTCTATTCGTACTGTTCGTTTGTCTGTTTGTCTGATTGGAGTTTGGCGCGATGGGTGCAATTCCGTCGCTACGCTTGTAATTACTTGTACAGAGATGCACATTTCACGCTAAATGGGATTGAGCGAGATCATAATGGCGTGACCGGTGCGGGTGCTCTCAGTCTATACAAGTTGTATCCTTAACTTGTGTGTGAGTGTTGCGCGGTTGAGTATTGTGAATTGTGGAGCAGCATGTGAGTTTGTCTGCATGTTGAGGTTCAAGTTTGTTTGTTGTATATTTCTTGCTTGCAGTGTAGTGCTGAACGCCAATGGTGTGTTGTACCTTGCGTATTGTGTTAGGGTGTGCTGCATATTCTTGATGGTGTGTTGTACATGGTGTGATGCATCTTGCGAGTACAAAATTTGTTTTTTCATAATGCGTGCTATACAGCGATCGGTAAGAGATGGATGTATACCACCAACAGCGGCAACAGCGCATAATGCGCTCGAGCCAAAGAGCATTTAACGGACAACAACAAAAAGTGGTTGTTACGCGCAACGGACTGACTCGGGTCCAAGCGGGGTATTCCTGATGTAGAAGTAACTACAGTCGGTATGATAGAGGCCAACGATGAACAACAGAGCAGCGGCAAGAATAACATTCGATATACCTGTGCATTGTAATGCGTTCGATATTCCCGCCTTGTCCGGGAACATAGCCCGAATCAAGCCTTGTTGATATACACAAGCGCTCAGCAAGCGCACAGCAGTCATACACGCAACACAGGCACTTGCACCATGTGAGTCCCATTGACGAACTCCTTTGAAACGCACAAGGATGATCACGCTAAGAGGTAAAACCGACACTAGCAAACCGGATACATAAGCTGACTGATAGGACCAAGAACGCGACACATTCTCAAGATCGGTTGGTATTGGCAAACTGGGTCAACTCAGTAATTATACAAAACATTGATGTACATCTACACACATTTTACTACATCCCAAATGCTCCACATAAGATACCAATGTTTACATCTAAGACCGATTGACATTCCAGATAAAAGCCTGACAGCTCCGACATCAGCCTGTAAATATCTTGGTGGTGTAGCTCATGAGTGCACACTGGTATGTACTGCAATCTATCAAAAGCATGCACTAGCGCCACAACATGCTTACGCATTCTAAAATAGTATCAGGACGGTACGTCCGACGATAATATCTCTTCGTCAAAGAACTCCACACGACGCCTGCACCTACATACCACGAAAACGACGATTCATCACTCGGTCTTATGAACTGATGAAAATGGTTTGCTTTGCGTCAAGTATTTGAAGTGCTACCTTCTTTGCACAGATCTCTGCTCGCACGGACAGAGGTCCACCAGAACGTTGTCTTTCTGCGTAAAACAAACAGACTAACTCGGAATATTTAGGGAAGGCGCCTATTACCTGTATTTGCGTACAAACCACCCTGATAGACACCTGGTGTTTAGATAACATTCACACGTCCTATGCCGTGCACACACTCACTCCACATTAGCACATCAGCCGTCTACGCATACGCACTGATGTCGCAGGCGGTCAGCCAGGCACCTTAGCTTGCAAATGTCGTCAATGTGATATGAGTCGCTGAAGCCCGCGCCTTAGTCGGCACACACCTGAGCGCAATAAGTAGTTAATACAACTTATAAGCACACATATGCTGGTGGTGCTTGTGATGCTGTTGCTGTTGTAGTATTACCGTCTTTTCGCCGTGTTTCGATCTGGCCGAGTTGCTGTTTGGTCTAACGCTAACTCATGTCGCTGTTGCGCCGCGCTGCTTCAGAGTGTGTGATCGAAAACGACAGCGTGGTTGAACAGTTGTCACCGCAGCGCTGGCAAAGACTGGACATTCGATCGAGCTGAAGATGTGTGTGTTGCCTGCATGCCTTTTGATACGCGTGTGATGTAGCGTATTCTACATTGTATGCTTTCTCCAAATCATTTGTGGACGTCAATGCTCGTTGCGAGTGCCGTCGTCGTATTTGTATCATCGATTTGCGTTGTGTACATTGGTCGGCCAGCGGCGCCCACACAAATATATCAACCCTTGTGTAGTCTGTGTCTGCCTTGCGCCTGCTACCGCAAACGTGGATGCCAGTCAGTACGCAAGGTGCTTTGTCATTGTGTGGTAAGTATAGCGGTGCTACGTGCGCTTGCGACAGCGCACTATCACTTTAATCGGTGATGGTCGCTTGCTGCGTGCAAACTTCGTTTGATGGTGGTATGTCCCTATCGTCACTTTCACCTTTACACCATCATCGTCGTTACAATTGTATACATGTTCGAGTTTCGTGACAAGCATCGGTTGTATCACGGTTCTGTAATCTTCTCGTCTATGTCGTATTTGTTGAAGCTTAACGTATATATATGTTGCGTCGCGTCGCTCTACAACGTTTTGAAGTCAACGAAGGTAGTGTGGCCGTTGCTCACCAGCATGGGGTTCGGGACTCCAAGGTAATGGAATGCAACAGATTGATCATGCTTGTCGTGGCCGCGGCACCGGTCGCAGATCCACTGTGAGCATGCCCAACGCTGCTGGCGCACTTGGGCAACCGACGTTCCCAGTCGATCTCCGACAGATGGCACGCGAGCCACGGCTTGTCTCGGATGCAATTAATGTCATCGTCAAGTTCAGAAGAAAAGCACTTGTAACGGGTTCACCGTTCACACTCTGCTAGGTACGACTATAACAGACCATCACGTATTCATAATCGCTTTAGGAGGTGTCCTATTAGCGACTGATCCCTTTAAGAGGGACTCCTAACAAAGGCGCCCTGCATTTGAGTGGCTCTCAGTATTTCCGTACTGTAGTGGAGAGCACTTTTAAAACCAAACTAAAAACCACAGAGTTGAGCAACACACATTACACTTAAGCTTCCTCTGCTATAGTGTAAGCAAGTCACTTCCGTGACAGAACTCACCCATTCCATTCATGATGACAAGCTAGCAAAAACACACTTGATGACGACGCTCTTGAGTACTTGCAAGCCAAGCGCGCTGCGATTCTTGACGGCGTCCAAGATGTTCAGAGTGCAGCCGGCTGCAGCAGCGAAGAATTGTAACCTCAAAGTGCATTCGTGCTCTTTCGTACCGCTTGCGCTCAGGATCTCTGGTGCTACTGCGTCGCTGTCTTGTATGATCATGTATGTTGTGGGCGACGACGTCGGCAGTCCATATCTACTGTCTCAACGCTCCAACAGCGCGCTGGCTGGGTCAGCAATGCAAACCGCGCTCTTGACACGCCAAAACAGAGCTCGACGTCCTTGCGCTCGACATCCTTGCGCACGGCTTTCTGTCTTGCGGCACTTTGCTGCTCCTTTTCGTTGAGCAGCTCGCTGCTCGACTTCACAAACACTGTCTACGGTAGTAGGTACCGTTACTGAGTAGGTTGCAGCGTCGACGAGTGCTGCCGTTGAGCCGGTATATGTGTGTCGGTGCGTGGCCACGAAGCCAAAAGAGCAGGAACGGCGATCGATCGACGACATTGATGCCGTTGTTTGATCTGACGACGCACGCGCATGCGGGTCAGACCCACAGATCTTGCGTCGCCACTGTCTCGAGGGTATTCGAGCAGCGGCCGCTTCTGTCGCGGTACAGATCCTGGAGGCCGACGGCGTACTTCTTCCACTGCCAATGCGTGCAATTCATGAAGCCGGAGACGCCAAGAAGGCTGCGACTTACGTTCACTGGTGTGTGGGGCTGGATGTTACTGCATGTTAGCGAGCTCAAAAACGCTTGCCCGAAGCGCTCGATTACTGGTGACGTGAAGCGATTGAGGTTCACCATCGCAGCCGACTCCGCGATCTGCATGTACCCGTCAGTTGAATCAGGAGATGAGCCGTAGCACAGGACGCGCAGCACGACGGCGATCATACAAATCATCGACAGCTCTTGCTTTAAGTGTCATCAGGACGCTGCACGAAGTAGTTTTCTGTCGCCGTCACGCCTTCCAGAAAGAGGCAACACACTGTGCGGATCATTTGTAAGTGGAGAGTGAACGCTCTGTCCGGCTACACGGTGCTTGGACTAATGTAGTCGCTCATGATTCTCTTGTGCCAAGCTGCGTGGTCTTAGTCAACGTTGCGGCTCTTTCCAGCGTGCTATTCACCGCGGCACGGGAGCTTGGATGCGAAGAGCAGTGCGCACGCGTTGACATCAGCTAGCTCTTCGCTTTCGGCGTCAAGTGAGCGCTCAACGTGTATGTTGTCTATTCGTACTGTTCGTTTGTCTGTTTGTCTGATTGGAGTTTGGCGCGATGGGTGCAATTCCGTCGCTACGCTTGTAATTACTTGTACAGAGATGCACATTTCACGCTAAATGGGATTGAGCGAGATCATAATGGCGTGACCGGTGCGGGTGCTCTCAGTCTATACAAGTTTGTATCCTTAACTTGTGTGTGAGTGTTGCGCGGTTGAGTATTGTGAATTGTGGAGCAGCATGTGAGTTTGTCTGCATGTTGAGGTTCAAGTTTGTTTGTTGTATATTTCTTGCTTGCAGTGTAGTGCTGAACGCCAATGGTGTGTTGTACCTTGCGTATTGTGTTAGGGTGTGCTGCATATTCTTGATGGTGTGTTGTACATGGTGTGATGCATCTTGCGAGTACAAAATTTGTTTTTTCATAATGCGTGCTATACAGCGATCGGTAAGAGATGGATGTATACCACCAACAGCGGCAACAGCGCATAATGCGCTCGAGCCAAAGAGCATTTAACGGACAACAACAAAAAGTGGTTGTTACGCGCAACGGACTGACTCGGGTCCAAGCGGGGTATTCCTGATGTAGAAGTAACTACAGTCGGTATGATAGAGGCCAACGATGAACAACAGAGCAGCGGCAAGAATAACATTCGATATACCTGTGCATTGTAATGCGTTCGATATTCCCGCCTTGTCCGGGAACATAGCCCGAATCAAGCCTTGTTGATATACACAAGCGCTCAGCAAGCGCACAGCAGTCATACACGCAACACAGGCACTTGCACCATGTGAGTCCCATTGACGAACTCCTTTGAAACGCACAAGGATGATCACGCTAAGAGGTAAAACCGACACTAGCAAACCGGATACATAAGCTGACTGATAGGACCAAGAACGCGACACATTCTCAAGATCGGTTGGTATTGGCAAACTGGGTCAGCTCAGTAATTATACAAAACATTGATGTACATCTACACACATTTTACTACATCCCAAATGCTCCACATAAGATACCAATGTTTACATCTAAGACCGATTGACATTCCAGATAAAAGCCTGACAGCTCCGACATCAGCCTGTAAATATCTTGGTGGTGTAGCTCATGAGTGCACACTGGTATGTACTGCAATCTATCAAAAGCATGCACTAGCGCCACAACATGCTTACGCATTCTAAAATAGTATCAGGACGGTACGTCCGACGATAATATCTCTTCGTCAAAGAACTCCACACGACGCCTGCACCTACATACCACGTAAACGACGATTCATCACTCGGTCTTATGAACTGATGAAAATGGTTTGCTTTGCGTCAAGTATTTGAAGTGCTACCTTCTTTGCACAGATCTCTGCTCGCACGGACAGAGGTCCACCAGAACGTTGTCTTTCTGCGTAAAACAAACAGACTAACTCGGAATATTTAGGGAAGGCGCCTATTACCTGTATTTGCGTACAAACCACCCTGATAGACACCTGGTGTTTAGATAACATTCACACGTCCTATGCCGTGCACACACTCACTCCACATTAGCACATCAGCCGTCTACGCATACGCACTGATGTCGCAGGCGGTCAGCCAGGCACCTTAGCTTGCAAATGTCGTCAATGTGATATGAGTCGCTGAAGCCCGCGCCTTAGTCGGCACACACCTGAGCGCAATAAGTAGTTAATACAACTTATAAGCACACATATGCTGGTGGTGCTTGTGATGCTGTTGCTGTTGTAGTATTACCGTCTTTTCGCCGTGTTTCGATCTGGCCGAGTTGCTGTTTGGTCTAACGCTAACTCATGTCGCTGTTGCGCCGCGCTGCTTCAGAGTGTGTGATCGAAAACGACAGCGTGGTTGAACAGTTGTCACCGCAGCGCTGGCAAAGACTGGACATTCGATCGAGCTGAAGATGTGTGTGTTGCCTGCATGCCTTTTGATACGCGTGTGATGTAGCGTATTCTACATTGTATGCTTTCTCCAAATCATTTGTGGACGTCAATGCTCGTTGCGAGTGCCGTCGTCGTATTTGTATCATCGATTTGCGTTGTGTACATTGGTCGGCCAGCGGCGCCCACACAAATATATCAACCCTTGTGTAGTCTGTGTCTGCCTTGCGCCTGCTACCGCAAACGTGGATGCCAGTCAGTACGCAAGGTGCTTTGTCATTGTGTGGTAAGTATAGCGGTGCTACGTGCGCTTGCGACAGCGCACTATCACTTTAATCGCTGATGGTCGCTTGCTGCGTGCAAACTTCGTTTGATGGTGGTATGTCCCTATCGTCACTTTCACCTTTACACCATCATCGTCGTTACAATTGTATACATGTTCGAGTTTCGTGACAAGCATCGGTTGTATCACGGTTCTGTAATCTTCTCGTCTATGTCGTATTTGTTGAAGCTTAACGTATATATATGTTGCGTCGCGTCGCTCTACAACGTTTTGAAGTCAACGAAGGTAGTGTGGCCGTTGCTCACCAGCATGGGGTTCGGGACTCCAAGGTAATGGAATGCAACAGATTGATCATGCTTGTCGTGGCCGCGGCACCGGTCGCAGATCCACTGTGAGCATGCCCAACGCTGCTGGCGCACTTGGGCAACCGACGTTCCCAGTCGATCTCCGACAGATGGCACGCGAGCCACGGCTTGTCTCGGATGCAATTAATGTCATCGTCAAGTTCAGAAGAAAAGCACTTGTAACGGGTTCACCGTTCACACTCTGCTAGGTACGACTATAACAGACCATCACGTATTCATAATCGCTTTAGGAGGTGTCCTATTAGCGACTGATCCCTTTAAGAGGGACTCCTAACAAAGGCGCCCTGCATTTGAGTGGCTCTCAGTATTTCCGTACTGTAGTGGAGAGCACTTTTAAAACCAAACTAAAAACCACAGAGTTGAGCAACACACATTACACTTAAGCTTCCTCTGCTATAGTGTAAGCAAGTCACTTCCGTGACAGAACTCACCCATTCCATTCATGATGACAAGCTAGCAAAAACACACTTGATGACGACGCTCTTGAGTACTTGCAAGCCAAGCGCGCTGCGATTCTTGACGGCGTCCAAGATGTTCAGAGTGCAGCCGGCTGCAGCAGCGAAGAATTGTAACCTCAAAGTGCATTCGTGCTCTTTCGTACCGCTTGCGCTCAGGATCTCTGGTGCTACTGCGTCGCTGTCTTGTATGATCATGTATGTTGTGGGCGACGACGTCGGCAGTCCATATCTACTGTCTCAACGCTCCAACAGCGCGCTGGCTGGGTCAGCAATGCAAACCGCGCTCTTGACACGCCAAAACAGAGCTCGACGTCCTTGCGCTCGACATCCTTGCGCACGGCTTTCTGTCTTGCGGCACTTTGCTGCTCCTTTTCGTTGAGCAGCTCGCTGCTCGACTTCACAAACACTGTCTACGGTAGTAGGTACCGTTACTGAGTAGGTTGCAGCGTCGACGAGTGCTGCCGTTGAGCCGGTATATGTGTGTCGGTGCGTGGCCACGAAGCCAAAAGAGCAGGAACGGCGATCGATCGACGACATTGATGCCGTTGTTTGATCTGACGACGCACGCGCATGCGGGTCAGACCCACAGATCTTGCGTCGCCACTGTCTCGAGGGTATTCGAGCAGCGGCCGCTTCTGTCGCGGTACAGATCCTGGAGGCCGACGGCGTACTTCTTCCACTGCCAATGCGTGCAATTCATGAAGCCGGAGACGCCAAGAAGGCTGCGACTTACGTTCACTGGTGTGTGGGGCTGGATGTTACTGCATGTTAGCGAGCTCAAAAACGCTTGCCCGAAGCGCTCGATTACTGGTGACGTGAAGCGATTGAGGTTCACCATCGCAGCCGACTCCGCGATCTGCATGTACCCGTCAGTTGAATCAGGAGATGAGCCGTAGCACAGGACGCGCAGCACGACGGCGATCATACAAATCATCGACAGCTCTTGCTTTAAGTGTCATCAGGACGCTGCACGAAGTAGTTTTCTGTCGCCGTCACGCCTTCCAGAAAGAGGCAACACACTGTGCGGATCATTTGTAAGTGGAGAGTGAACGCTCTGTCCGGCTACACGGTGCTTGGACTAATGTAGTCGCTCATGATTCTCTTGTGCCAAGCTGCGTGGTCTTAGTCAACGTTGCGGCTCTTTCCAGCGTGCTATTCACCGCGGCACGGGAGCTTGGATGCGAAGAGCAGTGCGCACGCGTTGACATCAGCTAGCTCTTCGCTTTCGGCGTCAAGTGAGCGCTCAACGTGTATGTTGTCTATTCGTACTGTTCGTTTGTCTGTTTGTCTGATTGGAGTTTGGCGCGATGGGTGCAATTCCGTCGCTACGCTTGTAATTACTTGTACAGAGATGCACATTTCACGCTAAATGGGATTGAGCGAGATCATAATGGCGTGACCGGTGCGGGTGCTCTCAGTCTATACAAGTTTGTATCCTTAACTTGTGTGTGAGTGTTGCGCGGTTGAGTATTGTGAATTGTGGAGCAGCATGTGAGTTTGTCTGCATGTTGAGGTTCAAGTTTGTTTGTTGTATATTTCTTGCTTGCAGTGTAGTGCTGAACGCCAATGGTGTGTTGTACCTTGCGTATTGTGTTAGGGTGTGCTGCATATTCTTGATGGTGTGTTGTACATGGTGTGATGCATCTTGCGAGTACAAAATTTGTTTTTTCATAATGCGTGCTATACAGCGATCGGTAAGAGATGGATGTATACCACCAACAGCGGCAACAGCGCATAATGCGCTCGAGCCAAAGAGCATTTAACGGACAACAACAAAAAGTGGTTGTTACGCGCAACGGACTGACTCGGGTCCAAGCGGGGTATTCCTGATGTAGAAGTAACTACAGTCGGTATGATAGAGGCCAACGATGAACAACAGAGCAGCGGCAAGAATAACATTCGATATACCTGTGCATTGTAATGCGTTCGATATTCCCGCCTTGTCCGGGAACATAGCCCGAATCAAGCCTTGTTGATATACACAAGCGCTCAGCAAGCGCACAGCAGTCATACACGCAACACAGGCACTTGCACCATGTGAGTCCCATTGACGAACTCCTTTGAAACGCACAAGGATGATCACGCTAAGAGGTAAAACCGACACTAGCAAACCGGATACATAAGCTGACTGATAGGACCAAGAACGCGACACATTCTCAAGATCGGTTGGTATTGGCAAACTGGGTCAGCTCAGTAATTATACAAAACATTGATGTACATCTACACACATTTTACTACATCCCAAATGCTCCACATAAGATACCAATGTTTACATCTAAGACCGATTGACATTCCAGATAAAAGCCTGACAGCTCCGACATCAGCCTGTAAATATCTTGGTGGTGTAGCTCATGAGTGCACACTGGTATGTACTGCAATCTATCAAAAGCATGCACTAGCGCCACAACATGCTTACGCATTCTAAAATAGTATCAGGACGGTACGTCCGACGATAATATCTCTTCGTCAAAGAACTCCACACGACGCCTGCACCTACATACCACGTAAACGACGATTCATCACTCGGTCTTATGAACTGATGAAAATGGTTTGCTTTGCGTCAAGTATTTGAAGTGCTACCTTCTTTGCACAGATCTCTGCTCGCACGGACAGAGGTCCACCAGAACGTTGTCTTTCTGCGTAAAACAAACAGACTAACTCGGAATATTTAGGGAAGGCGCCTATTACCTGTATTTGCGTACAAACCACCCTGATAGACACCTGGTGTTTAGATAACATTCACACGTCCTATGCCGTGCACACACTCACTCCACATTAGCACATCAGCCGTCTACGCATACGCACTGATGTCGCAGGCGGTCAGCCAGGCACCTTAGCTTGCAAATGTCGTCAATGTGATATGAGTCGCTGAAGCCCGCGCCTTAGTCGGCACACACCTGAGCGCAATAAGTAGTTAATACAACTTATAAGCACACATATGCTGGTGGTGCTTGTGATGCTGTTGCTGTTGTAGTATTACCGTCTTTTCGCCGTGTTTCGATCTGGCCGAGTTGCTGTTTGGTCTAACGCTAACTCATGTCGCTGTTGCGCCGCGCTGCTTCAGAGTGTGTGATCGAAAACGACAGCGTGGTTGAACAGTTGTCACCGCAGCGCTGGCAAAGACTGGACATTCGATCGAGCTGAAGATGTGTGTGTTGCCTGCATGCCTTTTGATACGCGTGTGATGTAGCGTATTCTACATTGTATGCTTTCTCCAAATCATTTGTGGACGTCAATGCTCGTTGCGAGTGCCGTCGTCGTATTTGTATCATCGATTTGCGTTGTGTACATTGGTCGGCCAGCGGCGCCCACACAAATATATCAACCCTTGTGTAGTCTGTGTCTGCCTTGCGCCTGCTACCGCAAACGTGGATGCCAGTCAGTACGCAAGGTGCTTTGTCATTGTGTGGTAAGTATAGCGGTGCTACGTGCGCTTGCGACAGCGCACTATCACTTTAATCGGTGATGGTCGCTTGCTGCGTGCAAACTTCGTTTGATGGTGGTATGTCCCTATCGTCACTTTCACCTTTACACCATCATCGTCGTTACAATTGTATACATGTTCGAGTTTCGTGACAAGCATCGGTTGTATCACGGTTCTGTAATCTTCTCGTCTATGTCGTATTTGTTGAAGCTTAACGTATATATATGTTGCGTCGCGTCGCTCTACAACGTTTTGAAGTCAACGAAGGTAGTGTGGCCGTTGCTCACCAGCATGGGGTTCGGGACTCCAAGGTAATGGAATGCAACAGATTGATCATGCTTGTCGTGGCCGCGGCACCGGTCGCAGATCCACTGTGAGCATGCCCAACGCTGCTGGCGCACTTGGGCAACCGACGTTCCCAGTCGATCTCCGACAGATGGCACGCGAGCCACGGCTTGTCTCGGATGCAATTAATGTCATCGTCAAGTTCAGAAGAAAAGCACTTGTAACGGGTTCACCGTTCACACTCTGCTAGGTACGACTATAACAGACCATCACGTATTCATAATCGCTTTAGGAGGTGTCCTATTAGCGACTGATCCCTTTAAGAGGGACTCCTAACAAAGGCGCCCTGCATTTGAGTGGCTCTCAGTATTTCCGTACTGTAGTGGAGAGCACTTTTAAAACCAAACTAAAAACCACAGAGTTGAGCAACACACATTACACTTAAGCTTCCTCTGCTATAGTGTAAGCAAGTCACTTCCGTGACAGAACTCACCCATTCCATTCATGATGACAAGCTAGCAAAAACACACTTGATGACGACGCTCTTGAGTACTTGCAAGCCAAGCGCGCTGCGATTCTTGACGGCGTCCAAGATGTTCAGAGTGCAGCCGGCTGCAGCAGCGAAGAATTGTAACCTCAAAGTGCATTCGTGCTCTTTCGTACCGCTTGCGCTCAGGATCTCTGGTGCTACTGCGTCGCTGTCTTGTATGATCATGTATGTTGTGGGCGACGACGTCGGCAGTCCATATCTACTGTCTCAACGCTCCAACAGCGCGCTGGCTGGGTCAGCAATGCAAACCGCGCTCTTGACACGCCAAAACAGAGCTCGACGTCCTTGCGCTCGACATCCTTGCGCACGGCTTTCTGTCTTGCGGCACTTTGCTGCTCCTTTTCGTTGAGCAGCTCGCTGCTCGACTTCACAAACACTGTCTACGGTAGTAGGTACCGTTACTGAGTAGGTTGCAGCGTCGACGAGTGCTGCCGTTGAGCCGGTATATGTGTGTCGGTGCGTGGCCACGAAGCCAAAAGAGCAGGAACGGCGATCGATCGACGACATTGATGCCGTTGTTTGATCTGACGACGCACGCGCATGCGGGTCAGACCCACAGATCTTGCGTCGCCACTGTCTCGAGGGTATTCGAGCAGCGGCCGCTTCTGTCGCGGTACAGATCCTGGAGGCCGACGGCGTACTTCTTCCACTGCCAATGCGTGCAATTCATGAAGCCGGAGACGCCAAGAAGGCTGCGACTTACGTTCACTGGTGTGTGGGGCTGGATGTTACTGCATGTTAGCGAGCTCAAAAACGCTTGCCCGAAGCGCTCGATTACTGGTGACGTGAAGCGATTGAGGTTCACCATCGCAGCCGACTCCGCGATCTGCATGTACCCGTCAGTTGAATCAGGAGATGAGCCGTAGCACAGGACGCGCAGCACGACGGCGATCATACAAATCATCGACAGCTCTTGCTTTAAGTGTCATCAGGACGCTGCACGAAGTAGTTTTCTGTCGCCGTCACGCCTTCCAGAAAGAGGCAACACACTGTGCGGATCATTTGTAAGTGGAGAGTGAACGCTCTGTCCGGCTACACGGTGCTTGGACTAATGTAGTCGCTCATGATTCTCTTGTGCCAAGCTGCGTGGTCTTAGTCAACGTTGCGGCTCTTTCCAGCGTGCTATTCACCGCGGCACGGGAGCTTGGATGCGAAGAGCAGTGCGCACGCGTTGACATCAGCTAGCTCTTCGCTTTCGGCGTCAAGTGAGCGCTCAACGTGTATGTTGTCTATTCGTACTGTTCGTTTGTCTGTTTGTCTGATTGGAGTTTGGCGCGATGGGTGCAATTCCGTCGCTACGCTTGTAATTACTTGTACAGAGATGCACATTTCACGCTAAATGGGATTGAGCGAGATCATAATGGCGTGACCGGTGCGGGTGCTCTCAGTCTATACAAGTTTGTATCCTTAACTTGTGTGTGAGTGTTGCGCGGTTGAGTATTGTGAATTGTGGAGCAGCATGTGAGTTTGTCTGCATGTTGAGGTTCAAGTTTGTTTGTTGTATATTTCTTGCTTGCAGTGTAGTGCTGAACGCCAATGGTGTGTTGTACCTTGCGTATTGTGTTAGGGTGTGCTGCATATTCTTGATGGTGTGTTGTACATGGTGTGATGCATCTTGCGAGTACAAAATTTGTTTTTTCATAATGCGTGCTATACAGCGATCGGTAAGAGATGGATGTATACCACCAACAGCGGCAACAGCGCATAATGCGCTCGAGCCAAAGAGCATTTAACGGACAACAACAAAAAGTGGTTGTTACGCGCAACGGACTGACTCGGGTCCAAGCGGGGTATTCCTGATGTAGAAGTAACTACAGTCGGTATGATAGAGGCCAACGATGAACAACAGAGCAGCGGCAAGAATAACATTCGATATACCTGTGCATTGTAATGCGTTCGATATTCCCGCCTTGTCCGGGAACATAGCCCGAATCAAGCCTTGTTGATATACACAAGCGCTCAGCAAGCGCACAGCAGTCATACACGCAACACAGGCACTTGCACCATGTGAGTCCCATTGACGAACTCCTTTGAAACGCACAAGGATGATCACGCTAAGAGGTAAAACCGACACTAGCAAACCGGATACATAAGCTGACTGATAGGACCAAGAACGCGACACATTCTCAAGATCGGTTGGTATTGGCAAACTGGGTCAGCTCAGTAATTATACAAAACATTGATGTACATCTACACACATTTTACTACATCCCAAATGCTCCACATAAGATACCAATGTTTACATCTAAGACCGATTGACATTCCAGATAAAAGCCTGACAGCTCCGACATCAGCCTGTAAATATCTTGGTGGTGTAGCTCATGAGTGCACACTGGTATGTACTGCAATCTATCAAAAGCATGCACTAGCGCCACAACATGCTTACGCATTCTAAAATAGTATCAGGACGGTACGTCCGACGATAATATCTCTTCGTCAAAGAACTCCACACGACGCCTGCACCTACATACCACGAAAACGACGATTCATCACTCGGTCTTATGAACTGATGAAAATGGTTTGCTTTGCGTCAAGTATTTGAAGTGCTACCTTCTTTGCACAGATCTCTGCTCGCACGGACAGAGGTCCACCAGAACGTTGTCTTTCTGCGTAAAACAAACAGACTAACTCGGAATATTTAGGGAAGGCGCCTATTACCTGTATTTGCGTACAAACCACCCTGATAGACACCTGGTGTTTAGATAACATTCACACGTCCTATGCCGTGCACACACTCACTCCACATTAGCACATCAGCCGTCTACGCATACGCACTGATGTCGCAGGCGGTCAGCCAGGCACCTTAGCTTGCAAATGTCGTCAATGTGATATGAGTCGCTGAAGCCCGCGCCTTAGTCGGCACACACCTGAGCGCAATAAGTAGTTAATACAACTTATAAGCACACATATGCTGGTGGTGCTTGTGATGCTGTTGCTGTTGTAGTATTACCGTCTTTTCGCCGTGTTTCGATCTGGCCGAGTTGCTGTTTGGTCTAACGCTAACTCATGTCGCTGTTGCGCCGCGCTGCTTCAGAGTGTGTGATCGAAAACGACAGCGTGGTTGAACAGTTGTCACCGCAGCGCTGGCAAAGACTGGACATTCGATCGAGCTGAAGATGTGTGTGTTGCCTGCATGCCTTTTGATACGCGTGTGATGTAGCGTATTCTACATTGTATGCTTTCTCCAAATCATTTGTGGACGTCAATGCTCGTTGCGAGTGCCGTCGTCGTATTTGTATCATCGATTTGCGTTGTGTACATTGGTCGGCCAGCGGCGCCCACACAAATATATCAACCCTTGTGTAGTCTGTGTCTGCCTTGCGCCTGCTACCGCAAACGTGGATGCCAGTCAGTACGCAAGGTGCTTTGTCATTGTGTGGTAAGTATAGCGGTGCTACGTGCGCTTGCGACAGCGCACTATCACTTTAATCGGTGATGGTCGCTTGCTGCGTGCAAACTTCGTTTGATGGTGGTATGTCCCTATCGTCACTTTCACCTTTACACCATCATCGTCGTTACAATTGTATACATGTTCGAGTTTCGTGACAAGCATCGGTTGTATCACGGTTCTGTAATCTTCTCGTCTATGTCGTATTTGTTGAAGCTTAACGTATATATATGTTGCGTCGCGTCGCTCTACAACGTTTTGAAGTCAACGAAGGTAGTGTGGCCGTTGCTCACCAGCATGGGGTTCGGGACTCCAAGGTAATGGAATGCAACAGATTGATCATGCTTGTCGTGGCCGCGGCACCGGTCGCAGATCCACTGTGAGCATGCCCAACGCTGCTGGCGCACTTGGGCAACCGACGTTCCCAGTCGATCTCCGACAGATGGCACGCGAGCCACGGCTTGTCTCGGATGCAATTAATGTCATCGTCAAGTTCAGAAGAAAAGCACTTGTAACGGGTTCACCGTTCACACTCTGCTAGGTACGACTATAACAGACCATCACGTATTCATAATCGCTTTAGGAGGTGTCCTATTAGCGACTGATCCCTTTAAGAGGGACTCCTAACAAAGGCGCCCTGCATTTGAGTGGCTCTCAGTATTTCCGTACTGTAGTGGAGAGCACTTTTAAAACCAAACTAAAAACCACAGAGTTGAGCAACACACATTACACTTAAGCTTCCTCTGCTATAGTGTAAGCAAGTCACTTCCGTGACAGAACTCACCCATTCCATTCATGATGACAAGCTAGCAAAAACACACTTGATGACGACGCTCTTGAGTACTTGCAAGCCAAGCGCGCTGCGATTCTTGACGGCGTCCAAGATGTTCAGAGTGCAGCCGGCTGCAGCAGCGAAGAATTGTAACCTCAAAGTGCATTCGTGCTCTTTCGTACCGCTTGCGCTCAGGATCTCTGGTGCTACTGCGTCGCTGTCTTGTATGATCATGTATGTTGTGGGCGACGACGTCGGCAGTCCATATCTACTGTCTCAACGCTCCAACAGCGCGCTGGCTGGGTCAGCAATGCAAACCGCGCTCTTGACACGCCAAAACAGAGCTCGACGTCCTTGCGCTCGACATCCTTGCGCACGGCTTTCTGTCTTGCGGCACTTTGCTGCTCCTTTTCGTTGAGCAGCTCGCTGCTCGACTTCACAAACACTGTCTACGGTAGTAGGTACCGTTACTGAGTAGGTTGCAGCGTCGACGAGTGCTGCCGTTGAGCCGGTATATGTGTGTCGGTGCGTGGCCACGAAGCCAAAAGAGCAGGAACGGCGATCGATCGACGACATTGATGCCGTTGTTTGATCTGACGACGCACGCGCATGCGGGTCAGACCCACAGATCTTGCGTCGCCACTGTCTCGAGGGTATTCGAGCAGCGGCCGCTTCTGTCGCGGTACAGATCCTGGAGGCCGACGGCGTACTTCTTCCACTGCCAATGCGTGCAATTCATGAAGCCGGAGACGCCAAGAAGGCTGCGACTTACGTTCACTGGTGTGTGGGGCTGGATGTTACTGCATGTTAGCGAGCTCAAAAACGCTTGCCCGAAGCGCTCGATTACTGGTGACGTGAAGCGATTGAGGTTCACCATCGCAGCCGACTCCGCGATCTGCATGTACCCGTCAGTTGAATCAGGAGATGAGCCGTAGCACAGGACGCGCAGCACGACGGCGATCATACAAATCATCGACAGCTCTTGCTTTAAGTGTCATCAGGACGCTGCACGAAGTAGTTTTCTGTCGCCGTCACGCCTTCCAGAAAGAGGCAACACACTGTGCGGATCATTTGTAAGTGGAGAGTGAACGCTCTGTCCGGCTACACGGTGCTTGGACTAATGTAGTCGCTCATGATTCTCTTGTGCCAAGCTGCGTGGTCTTAGTCAACGTTGCGGCTCTTTCCAGCGTGCTATTCACCGCGGCACGGGAGCTTGGATGCGAAGAGCAGTGCGCACGCGTTGACATCAGCTAGCTCTTCGCTTTCGGCGTCAAGTGAGCGCTCAACGTGTATGTTGTCTATTCGTACTGTTCGTTTGTCTGTTTGTCTGATTGGAGTTTGGCGCGATGGGTGCAATTCCGTCGCTACGCTTGTAATTACTTGTACAGAGATGCACATTTCACGCTAAATGGGATTGAGCGAGATCATAATGGCGTGACCGGTGCGGGTGCTCTCAGTCTATACAAGTTTGTATCCTTAACTTGTGTGTGAGTGTTGCGCGGTTGAGTATTGTGAATTGTGGAGCAGCATGTGAGTTTGTCTGCATGTTGAGGTTCAAGTTTGTTTGTTGTATATTTCTTGCTTGCAGTGTAGTGCTGAACGCCAATGGTGTGTTGTACCTTGCGTATTGTGTTAGGGTGTGCTGCATATTCTTGATGGTGTGTTGTACATGGTGTGATGCATCTTGCGAGTACAAAATTTGTTTTTTCATAATGCGTGCTATACAGCGATCGGTAAGAGATGGATGTATACCACCAACAGCGGCAACAGCGCATAATGCGCTCGAGCCAAAGAGCATTTAACGGACAACAACAAAAAGTGGTTGTTACGCGCAACGGACTGACTCGGGTCCAAGCGGGGTATTCCTGATGTAGAAGTAACTACAGTCGGTATGATAGAGGCCAACGATGAACAACAGAGCAGCGGCAAGAATAACATTCGATATACCTGTGCATTGTAATGCGTTCGATATTCCCGCCTTGTCCGGGAACATAGCCCGAATCAAGCCTTGTTGATATACACAAGCGCTCAGCAAGCGCACAGCAGTCATACACGCAACACAGGCACTTGCACCATGTGAGTCCCATTGACGAACTCCTTTGAAACGCACAAGGATGATCACGCTAAGAGGTAAAACCGACACTAGCAAACCGGATACATAAGCTGACTGATAGGACCAAGAACGCGACACATTCTCAAGATCGGTTGGTATTGGCAAACTGGGTCAGCTCAGTAATTATACAAAACATTGATGTACATCTACACACATTTTACTACATCCCAAATGCTCCACATAAGATACCAATGTTTACATCTAAGACCGATTGACATTCCAGATAAAAGCCTGACAGCTCCGACATCAGCCTGTAAATATCTTGGTGGTGTAGCTCATGAGTGCACACTGGTATGTACTGCAATCTATCAAAAGCATGCACTAGCGCCACAACATGCTTACGCATTCTAAAATAGTATCAGGACGGTACGTCCGACGATAATATCTCTTCGTCAAAGAACTCCACACGACGCCTGCACCTACATACCACGTAAACGACGATTCATCACTCGGTCTTATGAACTGATGAAAATGGTTTGCTTTGCGTCAAGTATTTGAAGTGCTACCTTCTTTGCACAGATCTCTGCTCGCACGGACAGAGGTCCACCAGAACGTTGTCTTTCTGCGTAAAACAAACAGACTAACTCGGAATATTTAGGGAAGGCGCCTATTACCTGTATTTGCGTACAAACCACCCTGATAGACACCTGGTGTTTAGATAACATTCACACGTCCTATGCCGTGCACACACTCACTCCACATTAGCACATCAGCCGTCTACGCATACGCACTGATGTCGCAGGCGGTCAGCCAGGCACCTTAGCTTGCAAATGTCGTCAATGTGATATGAGTCGCTGAAGCCCGCGCCTTAGTCGGCACACACCTGAGCGCAATAAGTAGTTAATACAACTTATAAGCACACATATGCTGGTGGTGCTTGTGATGCTGTTGCTGTTGTAGTATTACCGTCTTTTCGCCGTGTTTCGATCTGGCCGAGTTGCTGTTTGGTCTAACGCTAACTCATGTCGCTGTTGCGCCGCGCTGCTTCAGAGTGTGTGATCGAAAACGACAGCGTGGTTGAACAGTTGTCACCGCAGCGCTGGCAAAGACTGGACATTCGATCGAGCTGAAGATGTGTGTGTTGCCTGCATGCCTTTTGATACGCGTGTGATGTAGCGTATTCTACATTGTATGCTTTCTCCAAATCATTTGTGGACGTCAATGCTCGTTGCGAGTGCCGTCGTCGTATTTGTATCATCGATTTGCGTTGTGTACATTGGTCGGCCAGCGGCGCCCACACAAATATATCAACCCTTGTGTAGTCTGTGTCTGCCTTGCGCCTGCTACCGCAAACGTGGATGCCAGTCAGTACGCAAGGTGCTTTGTCATTGTGTGGTAAGTATAGCGGTGCTACGTGCGCTTGCGACAGCGCACTATCACTTTAATCGGTGATGGTCGCTTGCTGCGTGCAAACTTCGTTTGATGGTGGTATGTCCCTATCGTCACTTTCACCTTTACACCATCATCGTCGTTACAATTGTATACATGTTCGAGTTTCGTGACAAGCATCGGTTGTATCACGGTTCTGTAATCTTCTCGTCTATGTCGTATTTGTTGAAGCTTAACGTATATATATGTTGCGTCGCGTCGCTCTACAACGTTTTGAAGTCAACGAAGGTAGTGTGGCCGTTGCTCACCAGCATGGGGTTCGGGACTCCAAGGTAATGGAATGCAACAGATTGATCATGCTTGTCGTGGCCGCGGCACCGGTCGCAGATCCACTGTGAGCATGCCCAACGCTGCTGGCGCACTTGGGCAACCGACGTTCCCAGTCGATCTCCGACAGATGGCACGCGAGCCACGGCTTGTCTCGGATGCAATTAATGTCATCGTCAAGTTCAGAAGAAAAGCACTTGTAACGGGTTCACCGTTCACACTCTGCTAGGTACGACTATAACAGACCATCACGTATTCATAATCGCTTTAGGAGGTGTCCTATTAGCGACTGATCCCTTTAAGAGGGACTCCTAACAAAGGCGCCCTGCATTTGAGTGGCTCTCAGTATTTCCGTACTGTAGTGGAGAGCACTTTTAAAACCAAACTAAAAACCACAGAGTTGAGCAACACACATTACACTTAAGCTTCCTCTGCTATAGTGTAAGCAAGTCACTTCCGTGACAGAACTCACCCATTCCATTCATGATGACAAGCTAGCAAAAACACACTTGATGACGACGCTCTTGAGTACTTGCAAGCCAAGCGCGCTGCGATTCTTGACGGCGTCCAAGATGTTCAGAGTGCAGCCGGCTGCAGCAGCGAAGAATTGTAACCTCAAAGTGCATTCGTGCTCTTTCGTACCGCTTGCGCTCAGGATCTCTGGTGCTACTGCGTCGCTGTCTTGTATGATCATGTATGTTGTGGGCGACGACGTCGGCAGTCCATATCTACTGTCTCAACGCTCCAACAGCGCGCTGGCTGGGTCAGCAATGCAAACCGCGCTCTTGACACGCCAAAACAGAGCTCGACGTCCTTGCGCTCGACATCCTTGCGCACGGCTTTCTGTCTTGCGGCACTTTGCTGCTCCTTTTCGTTGAGCAGCTCGCTGCTCGACTTCACAAACACTGTCTACGGTAGTAGGTACCGTTACTGAGTAGGTTGCAGCGTCGACGAGTGCTGCCGTTGAGCCGGTATATGTGTGTCGGTGCGTGGCCACGAAGCCAAAAGAGCAGGAACGGCGATCGATCGACGACATTGATGCCGTTGTTTGATCTGACGACGCACGCGCATGCGGGTCAGACCCACAGATCTTGCGTCGCCACTGTCTCGAGGGTATTCGAGCAGCGGCCGCTTCTGTCGCGGTACAGATCCTGGAGGCCGACGGCGTACTTCTTCCACTGCCAATGCGTGCAATTCATGAAGCCGGAGACGCCAAGAAGGCTGCGACTTACGTTCACTGGTGTGTGGGGCTGGATGTTACTGCATGTTAGCGAGCTCAAAAACGCTTGCCCGAAGCGCTCGATTACTGGTGACGTGAAGCGATTGAGGTTCACCATCGCAGCCGACTCCGCGATCTGCATGTACCCGTCAGTTGAATCAGGAGATGAGCCGTAGCACAGGACGCGCAGCACGACGGCGATCATACAAATCATCGACAGCTCTTGCTTTAAGTGTCATCAGGACGCTGCACGAAGTAGTTTTCTGTCGCCGTCACGCCTTCCAGAAAGAGGCAACACACTGTGCGGATCATTTGTAAGTGGAGAGTGAACGCTCTGTCCGGCTACACGGTGCTTGGACTAATGTAGTCGCTCATGATTCTCTTGTGCCAAGCTGCGTGGTCTTAGTCAACGTTGCGGCTCTTTCCAGCGTGCTATTCACCGCGGCACGGGAGCTTGGATGCGAAGAGCAGTGCGCACGCGTTGACATCAGCTAGCTCTTCGCTTTCGGCGTCAAGTGAGCGCTCAACGTGTATGTTGTCTATTCGTACTGTTCGTTTGTCTGTTTGTCTGATTGGAGTTTGGCGCGATGGGTGCAATTCCGTCGCTACGCTTGTAATTACTTACTAGCCGAGCGCCGCCGCTACGCGGGCCGATAGTATGGATTTGTTGATGTATGACTTTGTTTGTTTGTTTCGCTAGTAATTAATTCATTTGTTTGCAGCCCGTCGGTAACGAATGAGGTGGTTTGTTTCATCTCACTGTACTTGTTTCAGTACCATGTCTGCATCAGATCAAACTTATGGCTCAGACAGTCGCCCAGCGTCTCACAATATACACACTCACAGACACACAACGCGCTTGTCATCACCTGACCTCGCTGTGGTAGCGAGTCTCGTCGACGGACCATCGAGCTGCTGTTCTTGCTTCTATGTCTTTCGCACTCAGTCGCACTCACATGTAGATACACTGCACACCACACACGCACCAGATACGCACAACCTCGTGGATCATGCACCAATTGCCATTGGGTGCGTGCTCGCGTGCTCGGCCAATTACACACATGAGGCGTTGATGCTGGGGCTGTGCTGCACTTGAATGGTTTGGTGTCGTCTCACGCTCACACGCACGCCACACACCCGTCACACCACCATTTCAACTTGCTCATACAGCGAGCATCATTGGCGGCCCTAGGCAGCTTCTCCACACACTCGACCTCTTGACATCTTAGCACTCTCGTCGACTTGGTCGCACTCAAGCACGCACAATCCAATCGCAACACGCATACTACACGAACACCTCCCCCCACAACGAGTCATCTCGCTGCGGTGGGTAGCCTCTTTTACTGTGCGAGCCACTTTGTAATCTGCTCTGCACATGGCTGCTGCTCTTGCTGGACATGCTCGCACTCAATGCAGCTACATACACCGCCGCTCAAAAGTACAGCGCCCTTGTCCAGCGCACCACATCATCTTGCTATGTGGCAGCGAGCCTCATTGGTGGTGTTTGTCACTGTGCCGTGCTTTCATCGTCTTGCAGGTCGACTCGCTTCTCTGTGTACATTCGCACTCATGCTCAGTGACGCTCGCCACACACGTCATGCCATCGTCAGCACACTCGCACATTCGCACTCACACACGCACTCACCATGTGCGAAGTGCTTGCCTGCCAAATGCAGACACTTGCTTGAGGCTCGTCGTGCCCACGTCTTGCTGCTACGTCGACATACTGACCTCTTGTAGCGCGCAAACGTGCACACTCACGTAAACACATACGCAGGTGCGCACACACACCACCTCAGCGAGCCTTATCCGCGGTGGTCAGTGTGTCCACACATCACGTTCGCTCGACCTCATGTCGTCGTGCCGCAATCAAACACGCACCACGCACTTGCACACATACGCACAGACATACACGCACTTGTCAAACACACCACCTCGGCTCGCTTACAGCGCGAGTGTCATCGGCAGCGCTGTCCACCATACACACGCACATACATGTTGTCTGCTGTTGGCTGCTCGCTTGGTTGTCTTGCTTGGTCTGTGGTGAATCTGCAAATGCCACTCTATTGTCTTGGTTTCACTATCGCATGCGAGCGTCCCGAAACAGCAATACCTATTCTGACAACGCGCGCGGGACATGACCCTAATCCACCTCAAGTGTGGATGATTCAAAAAGTGATTTCATGTCTCGACAATTACCCATCAAAGTGCCAGTCGAAACACCCACCTTGATTTAAAAAAGCGTGACACATCTAGGGGTGTCCCTTAGACGTACACACGCGCACACGCACGCACGCAACGAGACATTGCTAGAGTAGTTAAAGGTAAGATACAGAGATGCACATTTCACACTAGGTGGGATTGAGCGAGATCATATTGGCGTGACCGGTGCGGGTGCTCTCAGTCTATACAAGTTTGTATTCTTAACTTGCAGCGGGCGATGTACTCTGCATCGAGGATCGGAGCGCTTGTACTCCAGTTCATCCTTGATTCTTGAACTAAAATAACGTTGTAGCAGGTCGCGGGGAAACTCGACACGCACTGGGCGAGCTGATACGTCCAAGAAGTCTGTAGTAGATTGCAAAAGCTGATGTGAGCCTCTGCTAGCAGCTGCTAATCACTCTCTCTCTCTCCTAGGCTTCGTCCTATCAGCACTATCAGTGCCTGTCTTGGGCCGATAATGCAACGCCCTTCATAGGTGGTTACGTTACTCTTGGGCGGTCATCTATATATTATCTGTCTATAGCCAGCTCGTCCTGGGACCTCGCTCTTAGAAGCGCGGACCGGTGAAGAGCCAAGGCATTTTGCCTAAACCTTGCTACAGGTGGTCAGGCACACCATCTTCAACAACTAAAAAACGACAAAATCTTGGCGTTGCTTGGGCTCTGACGAATCGCACTCACAGCTAAATGCCCTGGAGCTATGCCAAGCGTAGTATGGTGCGACATTAAGCCTTTATGCATACACGACCGCATTGGTGTACGTGTCGGATTGTTATTGACAAATATTAGCACTTATTACAATTATTGATTGATCGGGAATCTAGCGAAAAAAACTTACAACAAAATACCAATTTTATAGCCCTGCTCTCGCTGCCGACACCAATGCGCAGGTACGATGCAAACACTGAGGGCGACGCGCTCGGTTCAACTGCTGCGCCGCCATGGGCGTCGTTGCTTGACAGCGTGTCCAACACCCGCAAAGCCGCTCCATAGCGCAGAGATGTGGAGACACACGTCGAGTGCGAGTGCGACAGTCGAATGCGACGCTAGCGGCGTGCTTGCACTTGGCCCACACGACAACGAGTACGCTGTCTGTCTGTGTCTGTGTGTACGCCATGGTGAGCCCAGGAGGCATTGCTCTCGTCGTTACTGACGGTGGTACTGTTGCGTCTGCGACTGCTGCTTTTGCTGGGACTGGAACGCACGCCGTCGAGACTTGATAAAGCAGCTTCGACGAACGCACGAGCACCCGCAGACAAAACGACAAACGTCGGCGCTGCGTGGAGCTGGATCAAGCGACTTTTGAGAGCTTGCGCAAACCTTACAGCTGTCACGGGAGTGTGTCCCGTGACGTAGCTTACACGTGGTCTTACGAGGAAGCGATGGGGTGAAGCGCAGAGGAACTGCGCTGAACTCGGTATTTTCAACTCTGAGGTTTTTGTATTGATATCATACATAGTGATGAAAGTGAGGGAGCTAACCTAATTAGTGAGCCCACTGATGGGACGACCATGGTCGTCAGAAATCAGGTTAGGCCACTAAATGGGAGTCTGCTGTGCTCCTTCGTACTTAGCACAGCAGCCCCGTTACACCATCCCCCCACAAGCTTGCTGACACGCAAGCGAAAGAAGGCAAATGCACACAAAAGCAAAGCACACGACGCGCACACGAGACGCGACGCAGCGAGCGAGAAGAGCGACGAACACGAAGACCATGCAGCGCGGCACTGGAGACCGCGCTATCTGCAAGACCTGCGACCAGCCGATGCCGAGCGCGAGCGTGATAGCAGCGACGACGACATATGCCGACGCGCTTCGCCGACTGTCGCTGTACGACTGCAGCGGCGTGCGGGACTCGCCAGGCGACGAGGCACTCGCCGACATGTGGCGTCGATGGCGCCAGTCGCGCGGCAAGCCGATCACGACGACCGGCAACGTGGCGAAGGAGGCGCTTGACGAGTCGTGGACGCGCTTCGTTGCACGCTGGAACCTCGAGCCAAACATGGCGCTCGAGCTCGAGCGCCGCGAGGAGCAGCACGAGCGCTACCATCTGGGCGATCTCGCCGAGCGTGTGTGCTCGGCGTCGTGGGACGCAGACCGGCCGTGTTGCTTCGTTCACGTCGTGGCGTTCTGTCGCATCTGCAACAACCGCGGGAAGCCGACGCTCGCGCAGTGGGAGGCGATGCTCGCCGAGTATCCGCTTGACGAAGACGAGAAGGCTCTCCTCGCCAAGTATCGCCGCGCCGTCTCGCCTTCACGTCGCTCGTCCGCGCGCGCGCTCTCGCTCTCGCTCTCGTTCTCGTTCTCGTTCTCGCGGCCGTGCCCGCTCGCGGTCTCCGTCTCGTCGCGCGCCGAGCGCGCGTTCTTTGTCTCGAGGGGAGCGCGCGTGGGAAGGCGACGCGCGCTTTGCGCGCTCACAGGACCGGCATGTGGCGTGGCAAGAGCCGGACAGACGATCGCGTTCACGCTCTCGGTCGCATGGTCGCGCGCGCGCGTCGTCGCCTTGGCGCGAGCAGCGGCCTCGTACGCCAACACCAGGTCGCGGACATCTTCAAGGAGCGTGGCGCGAGGCTCCCACGAGTCATTGGACTGATCGAAGTCAAGCCAGCGAACGTGATACTCGCGCGTTTCCGGAACACCATGACGGTCGCGGTAACTGGCACCGCGACGACTGGGGTCGCGGTGATCAAGCAGGCGATCGACGATCCAGCGCGGATGACCCGCGCTGTCGACAAGAGGCGGCGGACCATCGCGGCGGAACGTGGCGCGACGAGACGACGGTCGCGCCTGCGCCTGATCAGCTTCGGATGCTGTCGCACGACACGGATGTGGCTCTGAGCCGAGCGGACGACGCGATCGCAGAGACGGACCGGCTAGACTCCGAGGTTGCTGCGCTGAAGGCGCAGCTGGCGAAGGTCGTTCAAGCGAACGAGGCTCTTCGCGCGGACAACCGGGCGTTCCGTGCGGGTCAGCAGCCACCAAGTGCTCTGACGAAGCCGCGTCCTCGTCACGTCGGGTCGCGCTTCGAACCTGGCGAGGCAGCTCGTCCGTCGGAACCGTAGCAGCCACGTAGCGCTTTAAGCGCCCGACATAAAAGGTCGGGTGCACTTTCAATGCACTTGGCATGTCAAGTGTGTACGCCTCGCCCTTGCGTCGTGTGATCGTGAACGGGCCGATGTAGCGCAGTGCGAGCTTGGTCGCACCAAGGTTCGTGACAGAACCAGGTGCAATGCCGGACGCCGATAACAAAACACGGTCACCGACCGCGAATTTCTCCAAGTTCTTGCGCCCGCGCTGGTCGGCTGCTGTTTTCTGCCGATCGACTGCTGCAGCGATCGCATCGCGCACAAAGCGAGCGACCGACTCGCGCTTCTGAATGAACTCAAGCACACGATCCTTGCCAATCGCAGGTGGAGGCACGGATGGTTTGTCCGCACCAGCGCGTGTGGGGATGGCGATAGCGCGTCGCGACGGCGCGATGAGAGCCGCGTTGACCAAAGCTACCGCCTCGTTTGGCGTCATTGCGACAGCTCAGCGTGACGACCGGTCATCGCTCGCAGCTGTCTCTGTCGAAGACCGCCGAATGATATCGATGCGCTCGGTGTCCCTCCCCCTTCAAGAGAGCTGCTGTCGTCAAAGCCAAGAACTGCGGGAACGCGCGGATGACGCGCGTTGTTGATGAAGAACGGCGTGTGGCCCGTGGACTCGTGCACTGCGTTGTTGATCGCGAACTCGACCATCGGCAACAGCGCGCTCCACGACGTGTACGACGACGCGTAACTGCGCAGCACATCTTCGACGACTCGGTTGACGCGCTCAGTCTGCCCGTCGGTCTCCGGGTGCGACGCGGTCGACATGAGCAACCGCGTCCCGAGCAGCTGGAAGAGGCGGTCCCAGAACGCTGCCGTGAAGCGCGGGTCACGGTCAGAGACGATCAACGTCGGCATGCCGTGGTACCGATACACCATGTCGACAGAGAGCTCAGCTGTCTCCTGCGCGGTGATGCCGACCGCGACCGGCGCGAGGTGTGCCATCTTGCTGAAGCGGTCGACAACCACGAAGACGCCTGTGAGACCAGCGTGATCCCGAGGCAGCCCGAAGATGAAGTCCATGCTCACGGATCGCCAAGCATCCGCGGCGATTGGGAGAGGCTGCAACGGGGCTTGCGACGACTGCAACGGCTTCACGCGCTGGCACGTCTCGCACGACCGGACCCACTTGCGCACCCACTTGTACATGTGGGGCCAGTAGAAGTCGCGCGCAAGAGCGAGATACGTCTTCTCGCGGCCAAGATGGCCGCCAGACGCAGCGTCGTGGTACTCGTGCAAGATGCGAGCGCGCAAGTCGTCGTCGAGTGGCACGACGACTCGAGGGCTGTCGAAGCGGTCGATCTGGTACTTGAGCAAGTCGCCGGAAACCGAGAAGCGCGGCGCCTGGCTCCGCGCTGCGGGAGCGAGAAGCTGCAGCGTCGATTTGGACGGTTCTTGGCAGTACTTGAGCATGGCGGCGCACGACGGGTCGCGGGAGTACGCCGCAACGATCTCGTCTCGCAGCGGGCTCACAGCATTTGCCGCTGTCGCGCTTATACCGAGCGCGACACACGCATTGCACTCGTCGTCATCGTCATCGTCGGCGGCGTGGCGCGGCGAGTTGGGTCGCGGGTCGTAGTCCGGACGCCGCGACAACGCGTCAGCGATGATGTTCGTCGATCCGGGCTTGTAGAAGACGACGAAGTTGTACTCGGCGAAGAACGACAGCCAGCGCGCCATGCGCTGGCTCAAGTGCGGCGACTTCGTCGCGGTACGGAGTGACGCGTGGTCGGTGTTGATCGCGAACGTCTGCTCGCCCAGCAGATACACGCGAAACTTCACCAACGCGTAGCGCATCGCGAGCAGCTCCTTGTCGTGCACGGGGTAGTTGCGTTCCGCGGACTTCAACTGTCTCGACTGGAAGCTGATGACGCGCTCCCGTCCCTCGTCGTCGTGTTGCATGAGCGCGCAGCCGATCGCGAAGTCACTCGCGTCGCACACAACGTGGAACGCTTTGGTGTGATCCGCCAAAGCAAGGACCGGCGCGGTGGAGAGCCGCGTCTTGACGTCGTCGAACGCTGTCTGATGCTCGCGACGCCACCCCCACGTGGCGTCTTTCTTCAGCAACTGCGAGAGCGGGAAGATGACGGACGCGAAGTCTTTCGCGTAGTGGTGAAGGTAGTTCGCGAGTCCGAGCCACTGCCGAAGCTCCTTTTGATCGCGAGGCACCGGCCACGCGACGATCGACGCAACTTTCTCAGGATCAGCGCGGACCCCGTCCGCGCTCACGTAGCTGCCGAGCACTGGGATCTCGGGAGCGCAGAAGATGCACTTCTTCAAGTTCGCGTACAACTTGTTCTCGCGCATGGCTTCGAACACCTTGCGCAAGTGCCCGAGATGGACGTCCAGATCTGTCGCGCCCTCAGTGGCGCGACTGTGCACGAAGATGTCGTCGAAGTAGCTTGGGGCGAAGTCACGCAACGGGCGCAGCACGTGCGAGACCATGCGGTTGAACGTGGCGGGGGCGTTCTTCAGCCCTTGCGGCATCACAAGCCACTCCCAGAGCATGCCGCTGGGAGTACTGACCGCCGTCAGCGGAACGTCCGACTCGCGCATGAGGATCTGGTAGAAGCCGTCCGTGAGGTCTATCCCGCTGAAGATCGTGCTGCCAGACATGGTGTCGAGAACCATGTCTTTGCGTGGGATTGGCGTCTGCGCCGGGATCGTCGCATCGTTGAGCTTGTTGAACGCGTGCACAATGCGCCAGCCTCCGGTCGCCTTCTTTACGCAGAACGTTGGACTCGAGTGCGGCGACGTCGACTCGCGTACGTGCCCGGCAGCTCGCCAGCCTTCGAAGAACGCGTCGATCGCTTCGACTTGGTCGCGCGGCAGTGGCCACTGCCGCGTCACGCAGTACTTTGTTCCAGGCACGAGGTCGATTTCGCGGCGTACGCCCCTGTCCGCCGGCAGCACCGGCGGAATCTTGTCGGGGAAGATGTCGGAGAACTCGCGGGCGAGGTCCAAGACTGGGTTCCCAGATGCTTCGAGTTCGTCCCAGGACTGCGCAGCGTAGCGTTCTTCTCGAGCGGACTTCGGCTCTGCTCCAGCAGGGCGCTCGCTGCCAACGAGCGCCGGATCCGCTGGGTCGACCACGACGGCGCAAAGCTGCTCGACGCGACCGAGTTTGATCTCGCTGAGCATGTTCTTCCAAGACATCACAGGCAGCCGAGTGAGGTCGGCTGCTTCGCGAGGCGGACTCGTGATCTTCATGTCGTGGTGCGGCGGGCCGTGACCAGTCATGTTGATGACGTGGATCGTGTCGTACGCCGGCGCCGGCGCAGAGGGCCAAGCCGGTGCGCGTGGGTGACTCTCTTGGGGTAGCGGAACTGGAGCGCGAGCCACTGCTCGCGCTTTACCGGCTTCTACACGATCGGACGCCGTTCTGCTTCTCGCCGCAGATGCCGCTGCCTTCCTGCGGCTCACGGTGACCCAACCGCCATCGGCGTTCGCTTGTCGCGTCGGCGTGGCGCACGGTGCTTTGCAACAAACCGAGCATGAAGGGCCATCGCTCTCTTCATGCGGGTTGAGCGTCGTGGAGTCGGGTCCACGACTGTGACGTGCGGCCAGGCGCTTGCGCTGTCGCTCAGGTGGGTGAGAACACCGCCGATGTTGATGTCGCGCGGCTTTACTGTGCGACTCAGCCAGTCGATGTCAGGCCTGTGGCGCGCAAGCCACGGCATTCCAAAGATGCAGTCGAACGAGCCGCCAAGATCGACAACGAGGAATGAGTCGCTACTCTTGAACCCGTCGAACTCGTACTCGAACTCGACCGATCGCCGCGGTAGTGACCGCGGTTCGCCGTCTGCAAACTTGACTACCATCGCGCCTGGTTGCTCGCGGGCGCGCACCCGCGAGGGCAGGAGTTGCAAAGTCTCGGCTCGTACAAAGTTGTTCGTCGCGCCTGAATCGACAAGGGCGCGAAGGGATCGCTTCGTGCTGGCGACGTGCAAGCTGAGTACGATCAGTCGCTTGTCGCTGCTTGAGGTGGTGGCAAAGAGCTGCGCATGAAGCGCAGCGTCGGAGGGGCTAGCGGAACGTGACGCCACCGGAGGCACGTTTCGCTCAATGAGCCCAGTAGGTCGCCCTGCACCTACTGGGTGCCCGCGTTTTTTGCATGCGCGGGTTGCTCGGTCTCGTCTTGAGCCTCAACAGTAGCAAGTACCGGGGCTGGCGCGCGGCACACTGCCGCGCGATGACCGACCTTGCGGCAGCGGAAGCAGATGAGCTGCTTGTTGCTTGTTCCGTTGCGTCGATTGCCGTTGCTGCTGCCGTTGCCACTGCTTGCGCGCTGCGAGTTCGCGTCGTGCTCAATCACGTCGATCTCCATCGGCTCGGCGCCATTGTCAGCTCGCGGGGCGACGGTGTGATGGCCCCGCGAGGCGGATACGCTGAAGTCTTCGCGGATCGCGATCGCAAAAGCCTCTTCAAGCGACGCCGGAGGCTTCCGGGTCAAGTACAGGCGCTGATGACCAGCGTTCAAGCCGGAGATGAAGACATGGACCTGCGTCGCCATGTCGATCGGAGCTGATGTCACACATGACACGAGATGGCGAGCACGTTGCACGTAGTCGCGCATGGACGCGCGACCTTGCTTGAGTGCGAGAAACGCAGCGCGGTGATGCATCTCGTCTTGAGGCGGCTCGAACGCGAGTCGCAGATCGCTCTTCAGCGCGTCGAGCGTTGGGAAGCAGTCAGGGTCGGCGACAAGCCGACCCAGCGCCCACTCCTTCGCTCGACCACCAAGCTTGGACAGGAGGAAGTGGGTGCGTGACAGCTCGGAGGTGAGCTGGCGTGCGTGGATGGCAATGTCGATCTCACAAAGCCAGCGGTTCAAAGCGAGTCGATTGGGGCCTTCTCCGTTGTAGCTTGTGACGTCGAGCTTGACGACGTCGCCCTTCGATGATGCCGCGGGAGTTGAGCCTCGCCGACGCGCGTCGGCGAGTTCGCGGACCATGAACTCTTGTGCAGCGGCACGTTGGTGCTCCTGCGACATCGCAGACAGCATCGCTGCGACAGCCGTTAGGCCGGACACGTCGGCGAGGCGGCGCAGCGCGTCCCACTCGTAGGGCGTCAAGTGTGCGAAGTCGCTGTAGTTGAGCGACGTTCCGTTGTCGCCTTCGATCGGGAGCGTGCTCATCTTGGTCGTTAGACGGACTACGAAGTGCTACCAGGTGTCACGGGAGTGTGTTCTGTGACGTAGCTTACACGTGGTCTTACGAGGAAGCGATGGGGTGAAGCGCAGAGGAACTGCGCTGAACTCGGTATTTTCAACTCTGAGGTTTTTGTATTGATATCATACATAGTGATGAAAGTGAGGGAGCTAACCTAATTAGTGAGCCCACTGATGGGACGACCATGGTCGTCAGAAATCAGGTTAGGCCACTAAATGGGAGTCTGCTGTGCTCCTTCGTACTTAGCACAGCAGCCCCGTTACAACAGCGACCTTGTCCACTTGGATGGGAGACGCAAAGAGCTAACAGATCCATGGCTGTAACAGTAGTTACTGTTGAGATATCTATTGCTGTTGCTGCTGCTACCTGTGGTGTTGTTTTACAGTTAAAGGACACATCAACGAGCACAAGTTACGTGTGGTCGCGAGTGCTGTTGTTCTTAAAGTAATTGTAGATCGTCAATCCAAGAGATGACAATGGCAACGACGATGTCGTGGTTGCTCTTCCGTTGCTGTTGTTGGAGCGACATCAATGCTTGAGCTGTTGTGCTACTACTTTAAAATGAAAATGATTTGATCGTTTTGAGCGGGCTTTAGTGTCGCCTTCAACGTCAGACATTGTCCATTTGCAATATACACACTGTAATTGAATGGAATACGTTGCGCTTTAGTTAACAACAAAAATTTACAACTGTATCAAGAGCCTGATATTCATATTCATACCATGTACAATTTCTGATACGTCCAGGAGCTCACATTTATTTCTGCATCATTCTTTTGTGAATCCCCTTGGTGAATAAACTGATTATCAATCACTCCATCATAAAATTACTTCCCCCGACCTATAAAAACACTTAGTATTAGGGTTTTTGGTCACGTTTCATTTATATATGAATTTGTATGGGCGTCAGGTGTGCGAAAATTGTGTCCCCGGGTTATTTCCGATTTTTTGTATGTGATCCCTATGGCAGAGTATGAATTTGACAGCAATTGATGGCTCATTCGACTGCTTGCACCTAAATACATGTCGTATCTAACTGCACTCTCAAAACAAAAGCGAAGTGGTTGTAAAGATATGAGCACGTTTGTGGGTGTGTGTAAAAACTTGGCGCCAAGTGCAACGTGTATCTTGCCTTATTTTGAAAGGTATCGTCACGTTGTGAAATCCTGGGCAGTCATGAAAAATCCCGTGTGGTTCACATCAGTTACGAATCCTGGACGTTATCATTCGCCATCAATAACTGTAGAATCATGACTGTAAATTAACTTTAACTTTAATTATTCAAAGTCATATCACCTCTTACAGCAAATACGATTGACTATTCAAAACCGTTGAAATGGAATAATATTTTCCGCTTCGTTAAGGGGTGACAGGCCTTTCTCTCAATATGCTTAAGCGGTGGACAAAAGTTTACGCCGTCTCGTTTTTTGTCTGCAACAATTTAAATATATTGAGTTTGAAGGTAGAACTTGGTCAGTAGACGCGGAAAAGTGAGCTGCTTCAATTGGTACAACTTTCCGCGCTCAACTCGCAAAAACAAAAAATTCTATACAAGTATCATTATTTTAACTGGACAAAATTACGCCACCGTAAATCTTCCATACAAATTACAAGTCAAAAATGCTGGCGTATTGCCTTGATCGCATAAAATGAGTGGTTGCGGCGTGCCTATGGCCTCCAAACTATGCTGGTTGCTTCTACTGGCTATCTGCCAGGACGTGTTAGTCATATCCAACGTCGTTAGGGGTCTAACCGTCGTGCATGACCTTACACACTTGAATTGTCATTTAGGTCACTGTTTGCACCAAAATTGAAGTACTTAAGCTTGCGTAACGTCAGCAGCATCGTTGTAGAACCTTGTAAGTCGTAGAGTTGTTGATGACAGCAAATGCAAGGCATGTGCATAACGTCGGTTCGATTGATTCTCTCGATCAAGCATGAGATACGATTTTGTGTGTTTGGTCCTCAGCACACAGAAAAATATACTTGGAAATTGTATGTGACATTTAAGGCGGCGGGAGTTTTGTCCAGCCCCAAAATCACATTGTTGTATTGAAACTTACTGAGTTTTTCGATTTGAATAACGTGCCGCGCCTCATGAGCACGTTTTCAGCGTCAGAAAGAAGTCTAGTGCGAACAGCAACAATTTAATTGAGCGGCGTAAAATTTTGACCAGCACTTCACGTTGTGAGTTATTAAATTATAGATGTTTTGATCATAAATTGCAAAGGATGTTATCAACCTGGGAGCTAAACCAAAAGGGTCGAGATATAACCACTACAGTAACAGCAGCAATTCTGCTGTCCTAGCTCGCACACAACTCGGCCAATCCTACTTGTTAACATGTGAAAAAACCATTTGAACAGATAAGACCTAAAAATAGAGATGCCAAGTTGTCAATCACATTTATGTAACTCCTGTAATTCAGGCTTGAACCTGTATTGCTAATCTGATATAGTTATAGAGTTGCGCATTTATTGTGATCGGCAGCTTTTTCGTCCAAATCGTCATGCAAATCAACTTCGTAATGATGTTTTACCACTACTTTGGAGCCCTGATTTATATGTAAAGAAGACACATCCATCCTGATTAGCATTGAAACAATCATACAGTGAATGTGAATGCATATCATTGTGGTCGTCGATTAACGTCGATTTACGCACTATTCAGTCAGTTTGCCCACGTGAATGTGGGCAAACCGCCTGTCGAGCGCTTAAATCGATTACTATTCGGTCTGTTTTAGCATTCACCACTCATTTAAAAACGACTCCATATATCCACTCTGATTTCTTGAAACTCAGAACCTTAATAACGGTTTGTTTTACTCGCATATCACCCTAATAAAGAGCGGATTGGACGTGCTCAAAATTCATGCTGAGCACAATAACTAAAACGCAACTTAGTCAAATCACTTACAGTGTGTGTGTTGTTAATGGACAATAGATCATTCGCACAAAGCCACACGATCGATGTCGTTTGTGTTGTTTGTGGTGTGAACTAATTTGCTTTGCTTTTGTATTAGTCTCCAGAATGCAGCAGATCTCTAGACAAAATCATCCCAATTCCGTAGAAAAGAGCGCATATACAAATTATGAGAGTGTAAAAGGTCTTTAATGTCTAACGAAAAATTGTTTTTGGGTCGAAAGTAAAGCTCTCTCAAAACGATCGAACCATTTTCTCGAGGGTTATACAATATTGGTGCAATATCGACTTCTTCAATCGATCTGTCGACGACCACGCTCGCAAGCACATGCACAGCAGGTCTCCTGCGGAGTGTTCGAGTGATCAGATACTGTTGAGTCGGAGCGTGGTCAGGATCGCGAGCTGATGCTGGTCATGCAAGCCCAGCAGCTCAAGCATCGAGAGGATATATAGATCGCGTCCAAGTTGTGCGCTCGGTCGTTGTTTCAGCGCCTCTGTGGCTCTGAATCGCTAGCGTCTAGCGACATCAAGGTGTCCTGACGCGTTTGCGCTCGTCGCCACGTGCCTCGACGTTGTGCGTGAGCCACTGGACAGCTTAAGACCATTGGATCGTAAGGCGACAGCTATCATCACTATCAGAGTTCTCGAGCCGATATACACGCAGCGGATTGGACACTCACTGCATTATCCACAAGTGGCCACTGCGCTCGTGCGCTGGCTTCGCCACGAGCGCGCGCGTCCACGTTCTAACTCCTAAGCGACGCCGTCTACTAAACAACACCGAGGTCTGTCGGATCGACTATCTCTCTCTCCCTCTCTCTCCCTTCCTCCTCGTGCGTCGCACTACCGCTGCTGCTGCTGCTGCAAGAGCGTCGCGTTCTGGTTCGCCATGTTGTACGCGCGCTCGGCGGCCATTTGGAGCTCGAGCATCTGGTTGTAGAGCCCTGCGCGGCTCTGGTTCCCAGCTGAGCTCCGTGGCGGCGGGACGTGGTGCGGCTGCGGCGCGTAGCCGCCTTGGTGGTGGTGCTGGTGCGCTAGCTGCGTTGCGTACTGCTGCTGCTGTGTCTGGTGGTGCTGCGCCGTTGGCGGGAGGTAGTGCATCTGATGCTGACTCGGCGCAGCGATCTGGTGCTGTGAGCCATAGCGCGCGAGCTGTTGCTGCGACTGTTGCTGCTGCTGCTGGTGGTAGCCGTAGCCTGGCGCTTCGACGACGGCCGGCATCTTGCGGTCCATGACCACGAGCTGCGAGCCGCCGTGCTCCGGTGTCTGCTGCAGCGTCGGGTAGTACGACGAGTCGTCAATGTCCGAGTACGTCGACGAGACCGAGCTCGAGGGCCACGACTGCATCGACTGCGAGTACTCGGTGTCCGTGACCGAGTTGCTCGAGTTGTGGCGCAGGAGCTTTGGGTTGTGGGTCTCGTGTGTCTGTGGAGGCGTGGGGGCGCGCGGCGCCTCGGGCTTCTTCTTGAGCGCCGTGAGCGGCTGCTTGTCAAACGTCAGACCTTCGAACGGGGACGTGTCCTTGACGTTCACGAGGCAGATCTTGCAGCACGAGACCTTGACTTTGCCTTTGCGCGAGAACGTCTGCTTCTTCACGCGGCACTTGGTGCAGATCACGCACCCGCAGCCTTGGCACACGAGGTGGCTCGAGAGCAAGCCCGGCTTGGCGCGGCAGATCGAGCAGTGGCTCCCGCTCGCTTTCACCGCCGGCTGCGTCGATTGCTTGGCCACGAGCGCCGAGAGCTTCTTCGCCTCGGCAGCGTCGAACGCACGCGTGAGTCCAAAGAGCATCTCCATTGCGCTGCGGTTGTCGCCGACACCGCCGGCGGTCAGCGCATCGGCGCTCGAGTCGAACGCGCCCTCCATGAAGACGTCCACGAGTCCTGGCTGTGCGCTCTCGCGGAACAAGTAGCAGAACGACATGTTCGTCCGGACGATCGAGTTGTCGGCGAACGGCGGGCAGTTGCCCACGGGCACAGACTCGAGGACGTGGTAGCCGTACCGCTCGCCGCTCGGGTCAACGGCGATCCCAACGGACTCGATGTAGCACACGTCGCGGTTCCCACCGAGCGACCGCGTGAGCTTCCACTTGAGCCCGAGGTACGTCGACTTGGTCACGCGGAGCGTGTGGAGCACGGCGCAGTCAATGAGCGAGTCGTCGCCGAGGAACGACGCGATCGTCTTCATCTCGTCCGTTGAGGCTTCGTGGAGGCCGTAGATCACGTCGTCGATCGTGCCTTCGATCAGCCCAAAGCCGAGGACGGACGACTCGATGCTCTTGCGCGGCGCGTCCGAGATCGCCAAGCTCGCGAGGCTCTCGTGGTCAAAGCTCCCGCCGCTCGACGCGACGCTCACGGCCGCAGACGTGCGCGTTGCGACGCCGCGGCGGCCCGAGTGCGGGTACCCGTCCTGCGACGACTCGGAGCCCGAGCGCGAGAGCGACGACGACATCGACTCGGCCGCGCCGTACAGCCCGAGCTTCTCTTGGCTCATCGCGCGCTTGCGGTAGACGTGGAGGCGCTCCTTGGACTTGGCGAGCTTCCACGTGCGCGAGTCGACGTTCATCTTGCCGTCTTTGAGGAACCGGAGCTGGTCGCGCCGCGTCTCCTTCACGATGTCGCTCACGAGGCTCTGGAACGCCATCGTCTCGTGCGGCGTGAGCTCAAACTTGGGGAAGTACCCGGCCGGGAGTGGGAACCGGAGGTGCATCCTAGCGTCTGTGTGTGTGTGTCTGTGTGTGAGTGTGGGGGTGTTGCTGAGTGTGTCGATGTCGATGTCTGCAATGGCGTTAGCGCAGCAGCTATAGTCGCGTGTGTCTGTGTTCGTGCCGGCTAGCTGCAGCCGAGTGCGCGAGTGGACGAATGGCGCGTTGGTCGATCAAGCAGCAGGAACAGCAGCAGCAGATGACAGCGACGGCAATGGCAATGGCAGCGTGCGTGCGCGCTCTCTCTCTCTCGAGTGCTCGCAAGTAAGCAGGGGCGCTCTCTCTCTCGCAGCGACGGGAAGAAACGGCAAGTGGCGATGGCAGTCAGCCGAGCGCGGACTGGTCGGAGCAGCAGCTCTTCTCGATGCGTTGGCGTGCGTGCGCGGCTCGTCTGCGCGCGTGTGACGTCGTGGCGCAGAGCCGATGCGATGCGCGCTCCAGCTGTGAGTGTGAGTGGGACCATGTGTGCGCTCGCGGCTCGGGCTTTGTTTTGCTTTGCTAAGCTTTGCTTTTGCGTGCGAGCGAGCGAGCGAGTGTTGAAGCAAACGAGCGAGTGCGGCGCGAGAGCGCCTGGTGCGCCTGCTGGTCTTGCCGATCCACGCATGCGCCTCTGACTATCTCGAGCGAGTGCGAGTACGGGCATGTGCAAGATGTTGACCAGGGTCTCCGCAAGCGCACTTGTGTAGTGTATGTCGCTTTCTTGCTTTTCTTGCTTTTGGCTTTTATAGGTAGAGCTAGAGCTGCTGCGTCTGGCGAATTGCGAGCGTTGTAGGTTGAGACACTCGTTCACGACTTGCAATGACTATGCCGCGGAGAAACCAAGTTTGACGTGTGTAGATTGCTCGAGAATAGTGGACGCGAGTGAGCTGTTTAGCTGGTGAGTTTGTAGGTCAACCTACAAAGATGATGGTCTGATCTGTTAGTTTTAGCGCCAGAGACAGGACGACAATTAGACTCTTTTGGCCAAACCTCTAATACCAATTCGAATACTGCGAGCCGCGCGCAACGCAGAGAGCGGACACGATTGTAAAGGCGACTCAACACTCGATGCTCTCGATGCTCAAGAGAGAGAGAGAGCAAGTGAGGATCGTCGTCGTTGTCGTTGTTGTTGTCGAGCAAGCCTCGAGCACGCTCAAGCAAGTGTGTGTGTGTGTGAGAGAGCTCCCGACCGATCCTCATGGACGCGTCGGCAGCGATCGGTTCGCGCGCGTGTGTGTGTGAGAGTGCTTCCGCCAGCACAATGGGCGATGCCCAGGACGCATCGACTCGCTCCACACCACTCGGTGGTGTTGTTTTCAGTGGACCGACGACCGCTTCAACTCGCGCTCGTTCGACGGCAGTGCCACTTGTGCTGATTACCGTGGCATGTGCGCAGCCGATGTCGAGGTCAAGCAAGGTCCTCGGTCGTGGCGGTCAATTGCAAACGCGCATGGGATCTCGAGCGCGCGCCATTCATTCCTCCACTCTACCAGCGAGACCATGTGTGCCGCTGCTACTTGTGTGAGAGCACGCTTCGTGGTTGTTGCTTGGGCGAACAACAACGATAGCGGCAGCATGCGGGCGCTTGCCCCACCGAGGCTGTCTGACTGACTGACTGACTGACTGTCGATAGCTCTGGCTGTCCTGGGATATGCCTCTCTCTATTAGTATCTCTCTGCGTTGTTCGTGTGCTTGTCGGTCGGTTGTTAAAGGACGGAGAGCGGCACTCACTTGCTCGCACCAGGATCAAACGATCGATCGATCGCTGGCACTGCTGCTCCTGCGGTCGCCTGCTGCCTCAGACAGCGCTCATGCAAGCATGGGAATGCTCTCTATCGCTCACGCTTCCTCCTTGCATCTTCCTTCTCTCTATCGCTCACGTCCTCTCGCTGCTCGATGCACTCTTTCGACTCGACACGCACACCTGGGCACACATCGAGACGCAGGGTTGTCATGGCGCGACTCGAGCGCGTAGAGACGTAGAGATCGAGTGAGCGATCTAGCACAGCTCTGGTGGCGAAGGAGTCCCACGTTGTTGCTGGTGAGCTGCTCCCGCTCAACCAGCCAACACGCGCGATTAGATCTGCGTGGATCAGACCAGACTTGCCTGCGCACCACTCGCACCGCAAGCGCTGTCTGTCTGTCTGCGTGTGCCATCCATCGGTTGGTCGCTAGATGAGTGCGTCGTGAGTCAGAGACGCAGGCAGGCGACCAGCAGACCGCTTACAGCATGTGAACGACGGCGAGTGCGCGCTTGAGCGAGCGCTTGCTGGCGGCGGCAAATGACCCGGACGACGAGCGAGCAGTGGGCACTCGGCGCTCGATTGCGACCGCGCCGCGCGTCTCGCGCCTCGAGACTCAAGGTTTGCAGCCGCGAGCGGCGCAGAGAGCGAGCGTCATGGAGCTCTCTGATGGCGCACGGACAGGACCTGCTGAATCAAGCGCAACGCGCGAGTGGCAAGACACTCGACGAGACGCTCACAACGTCCTGGAGGTGGTTCATGCGGTGCGCCGCTGCTGGCCCTGCTCGTCCGCGCGGCCTGCCCGTGGACGTTTGTAACAAGCGCAGCGCTTGCGCTGGTGGAAGCACTGATCACCTGTCAGTCTGCGCAGCAGTGGCAGCGCCGCGAATGCGCACTTGGCAGTGAAACCAGTCGCCACTCGTCGAGCGTAGGCCCCTGCCTGTTCGTGTGAGCCTCGGACACCGGCAGCGCGTTGATGCCCGATGCGTGGCAAGCACACGCTCGGGCCTCGCTGCGACACAGAGTGCTCTCACGTTCTCTTCGCGTCTCGTGTACGATCGATCGATCGATCGCTCGAGGTCGTGCTCGCTCTCTTCTTGAGCCTGCAGAGAGGCAGTGAGGATCCATTGCCGCTTGGTGCGAACGTGGACCCGACTCGCACTCACTCAGCTGTTCAACGAGCGCCGGTCGTCGACATGCGCACATGTGCATGCGCATGTGTACGAGCAAGCGACCTGCGACTCCAGCGGCGCCATTGAGCCAGTTGTATGGCGACAACCGGAGACACTTCTGTCAGCCCTGCTGTTCTGACGGCCGGATGGTGCATGTACCAGCCGCTGGCGCCGCTAGGCAGCGATGAGGCTCATCGAGAGCACTCGACACGCTGCTGCGGCGGCCACTAACGCACCGAGCACTCGCATTCGCAGTAGAGCAACGCGAGTGCTCGATCAGGCAAACACCACGCGCAGGCAATGCGAGCGCCGAGAGCACTCGACATGAAGCAGCAGCAGCAGTTCGTGCGCTATGCAGACACTTGCGCCTCATCGCCATGACGGCGGCCGGTTGTCTTGATCAGCGCACGCGCTGTGTGATACCATAGGGTAGATCACCGAAACGCGCGGCGCACCTTGCGTCTCAAGAGGTCAGGACGCACCAAGACGCGTTCGCATGCCAATGACTTTTCCTCCTCTCTCTCTCTGTAGCTGCTCCACATGGATCGCTCACGCCGACACCGGCAACGACGATCACCAAAGCGTATGCGTCGATGAATGGAGCGCGTCAACCGCAGTGTTCGAGTCAACGCAGCGCAGAAGCGAACGAACGGTCTTGCGAGCACGGACCGCTTCGTGGCGCTCAGGTCCTAAATGAGCGCTTATGAGGACGCAGTAGTGAAGAAGGTGAGAGCTGCACTCGCTTCGCTCGCGTTGGACTACCAAACCAATGTCAACCCCGGACAGCGTCATCCAACAGTACTGATCGCTGTCGTGAAGACCAAGTGGCAAGCGCTTGTGAAGACTACAGCTCGCCCTTGGCATATCATACATCTGGAGCAACACGCGTCGGCTCGAGCAGCCGTTCCACGGGCAGTCCGTCAATGGATCGCTTCTGCTTGTGGCATTGCTGCGGCTACCTTAAGTGTCATTCGACATCGACATCGATCGTCTTTGCCTCTCCACCGTGTAGCGACAGCGTTCGAAGCAGCACTTGCATGGCACTGGACTCGCGCTGCTGAGCGATATAGACTAGAGCCTCAAACCAGGGCAATGCATTGTCTGTATCGCCGTGAACTAGGATCGCACCAGGGTAGAGACAAAGGCGTATGTACCCGCAGGCGAGGTCTCACTCGTCTACAGACGACTACAAAGTGTGCTTTCGTCGTGCTCTGACTCATTTCTAGACCACTCTGGTTGCTACTCGTCGTCGAGCTAGCATCGGCTAAAAGACGTGTGCGCGTCGTTCTTCATCCGGCGTTCGCTGAGCAGAGGAACACGCACCAATCGTGAGACGGCAGCGCCGCAGTACTACAGGCTCATATCGTTCACAAGTGAAAGCATTGATCGATCGTGCGAGCTATCTCGACGACCTTGAGAGTTCTCACAGAGTTGGCAAACCCCAGTTTACAACCAGGGAATGGCTCGAGCTTTGTCCGACTTGAGTCGACTCCACAAGTGCGAGATCCGAGTCGACTCGGCGCTTGAAACTCGCGAGTCTTCGTCAGACGTGCATCCTTCAGTTGGTCTCCGCAGTCCATGCGCTTGCTGTCGTTCCGAGCGTCTCGACATCCGCGAACGAAGGTAAATGCGCGAGCCAGTGCTAGAGCTAGAACATCCCAGAACACCTCGATTATTTCATTATCGATTTTCGTTCTCCCGATGGCTGGTGTCCAGCTATTCAGCGGCACTTTCGCGTCCAAGTGTCAGTATGTCGCACAATAGTGGCCGATACGCACACGAGCACACAGTGCCTGCATCCAGACACAACAACAGCACACATGGAGTCAACGACTGTGCGTGTGTGTCGTCGCGAGCTCATGAGTGAGCTGTGTTTTGGCGGGCACTTGGAATGGTATAATTTTCAAAAATATGCGTTTTCTAGAAATGGCAAACGCAGGTCCCTTTCGCATAGATTTGCCATGAATTCTAATTTGGCATTTGCCTCGTACTTAGACTGGCTTCCATACAAGAAGCAAGTCTGTTTTTCTTTTGAGCCATTTCCAATGTAAAAATCGAATCGCGAGAGAACGACAGCGCGCTTGGTGCTCGCGCGAGTGCGGAATCGGAGGGGGCTCGAACACGATCGCGAACACGACGACGACGACGACTGTGGTGCGCGCGACGACGACGGACGCGGCACGAGCAGCAGCAGCAGACGACGACAAGCAGCAGCAGCAGCGCGTGAAACGGCACTAAGCGAACGAGCGAACGCACTCACACAAGAGACGCGCGTGGGCGTGTGCGAGAGAGAGCGAGAGCCGCGCGGATCCGCCACCGGCTCGTCGACGGACTGATTGATCGATCGGTCTGTGCGCCCACTCGACTGTCGTCGCCACACACGACGACGAGTGCGATGAACCTCGACCTGATGATGGTGCTGAGCATGCGTCAGAAGGAGATGGCGTACCAGCAGAGTACGCGTCTCACGCCGATGCCTCCGTCGTTCTTTGCGCCGCCGCCGCTGTCGTCTGCTGCTGCTGCTGCGCCACTCCACCACCACGTCCCGCCGCCGCAGCACGCGTCGCAGTACGGACTCAGCGTCTCAACGAGCAGCTACAGCAGCGCAATGGCGCCGCTCTCGCCGGTCACGCCAGGCTTCTCGGCGGCGCACTTTACCGCCAAGAGCAGCAGCACTGCGATCCCGCGCGGCTCGGTCTCGCCGCTCTCAGTCGGCCAGCTCCCGTACGCGAACACGTACGACCAGTTTGGCTACACGTGGCACTGGATCGCCGGTGTGTGTGCGCACTTTGCGCTCCAGCGCCAGACTGCGCACTTTGCGGTCCAGTACGCGCACATTATCCTGCGCAAGCGCGCGCTCCTGCGCGAGCACGACGCGTACTCGATCCGGAACTACGACGACGTCTTCGCAGTCCAGCGCGAGCTCCAGCTCTTGGGCGTCACGTGCGTCTTCATGGCCGCGAAGATCGAAGAAGTGCACCCGCCGAAAGCCACCGACTTGGCGACGTACATCTCGGAGCAAGGCGCCGTGACGTGCGCCGGTGACGACCTCGTGCGGTACGAAGGCGAGTACCTCGTGGTACGTCTCGACATTGCTATTTGGAATTGCTAATGAGAGTGGATAACAGGCAGAATTGCTAACGACATGACCTATTGCAGGAGCTCAACTGGAACCTCCACCCGACGACGCCGCTGTCGTGGCTGCTGTTCCTGCTCGCTGGCGACTCGTCCGAGCCACCGCTTGACACGATGGGGTACGTCTGTCCCTTGCGCCTATGAGTTGCTAACGACGAGTTGCTAACGCAATTTGTGTGTTTGGATAGCGATTTTGTGAACCCGCGCCACAACTTGTCGGGCACGAAGGACCTGTTTGTGAACGCCGTGCGGCTCATGGACGTGGCGCTGCTGGACTACCAGTCGGTCGACTTTCTCCCGAGCGTGCTCGCAGGCTCCGCGCTGCTGCTCGTAGACCCGTCGCTCGACTTTTTGTTCGTCGCGCAGTTCCTCCAGCTCGACCCGAACGTGCTCTGGGAGTGCAAGACGTGGATGTACGGCCTCGTGTACGGCGTCTCGGACTGGGAGGTGGCTGGGAGCCAGGACCGCGACCGCTGGGCTAAGGTCCCGGACGAAGAGCTCCTGTTTGTCCAGGCGCACGTTGCGATTCCGAACCACCTCGCGTACGGCCTCTTGCGCCCAGAGAGCACGCCGTACTACGCGCAGGCGTGTCTCCACAACAGCAGCAGCGGCAACAACCAGCTGCTCGACTGCGGCTGCGACGCGAGCAGCGCGAGTGCGTTTGGCCAGTACCCGCTCACGATGTGCGCGTCGCCGTCGTCGAGCGACAACTACGGCTGCATGTGCAAGGACGGGTACCACACGTGTGGTGGCTACGGCGCGGGACCGCACGTGTACCACTTCAAGTACGGCTGGCAGGGCATCGACAACGGCCTCGCATCGTACGACGCGAGTGCGCCGCACGAGTCGATGCGCTACGCTTAAGACCCCAACGCACTCGCTCGCAGCAGGCGGTCGGATGCTGTTGCGACTGACGCGCGCGCGAGGACGACAGGATTCGTATGAGTGTCTTTGCGCGGCGCGCGTCTCGACTTGAACTGCCGCCAGCTGCAGCGCTGAACAACGAACGACTGGCGATGGCGTCGACGACCCATTGCCTCAAGACTCAAGACCCAAGACCCAAGACACGCGCCTCCTGCGCTCGCTGCGCCTCCACCACTCAGACCACAAAAACAGTTGATCCCCACATCACGCAGCGCCAGGAGGCCACGAAGAAGACCACGAAGAAGAAGACAAAGAAGAAGAAGAAGGTGACGGCGCTCTCTGCGCCGTCGCGACCGTTTTGCTCTATGAAAACCCCACGAACGACGACGTCGGCGGCCATCGCCTCGACGCCTTTGACGGAGACCGACTGCGCGCGAGTCGTGAGAAACACGAGTAAGAGCGAAAACAACGACTTGCGCGTGCTCGTCGCCACCGGCCTCCTCGCCACTCGCCACGCCGACGACAGACACGAGACGCGATCGACTGCACGACGGCGGCAGTGGCGCTGCTTATTTATGTGTTGCTTCTCTCTCTCATGTGTTTCTCTCTCTTCTCTCTTGGCTGCCACTGTCCATCAGTGGCCACTGCATGTGGCCACTTGTCCATCTCATGTGGACGCCTAGCAGCTCCCAATCGGCGTCGCAACAGCGGCAAACGCCGCTGGCGGCGTGAGCTTCACGCGCTTCCTGCTCCAAAAGCCACTGCTGCTCGCACTCGCAAGCGCCCCAGACCACATCGCCGCGTTGAACTTCATCTTGAGCCCGAGCGCGCGCTCAGCCTCTGCGTCGCGCATGCGCTGCTCGCGCTCTTCGCGGAGCTTCATCGCTTCCGCGATCTCGAGCTTCTGGAGCTTGCGGCGGCTCCGCGCCTCGGCTTCGCGCAGCGCATCGTCAGTCGCTGCGACCGCCGTGCGCCGGCGCTTCTCGGACCGCGCGATCTCTTCTTCGCGGCGCGCGCGCTTCCGCCGCTTCTCTTCCGCCTTGCGCTCCGACTTGTTCATGCGATCGACGTTGAGACCTGACGACGCCGTGGCGCCACTCGCGCTCGGTGGCGCACTGCGGTTCACGATCGAGAGCTTGAGCCGCGTGGCCGAGACGTCGCCGGCGCCGTCGCGCGCAGCGCTTCCAGGCACGGCCGGTGCGACGATTGTCGCGGCCGCGAGGACACTTGTCGGTGCTGTCGTCGACGCCGTCGACGCCGCAGCGGCCGCACGGACCTTGTCGCTCGACGCCTTGAGCGCGTGCTTGACGGCCGAGAGACTGCTGCTACTTGGGACAGCAGGCGTCGCTGGCGTTGCACTCGTCGCCGCGCGCTTGACGTCGCTACTCGCATCCGCCACTCGCACGCGGTCCTTGTGCTTGTCGCTCGTCTTGAGCTTCTTGTGGCTCTCGCCAAGGCGCTCGCGCTCTTTCCGGAGCATGTCTTTGCGCCGCAAGCGCTCGGTCACTTCGAGCGTCACGTCGCTCCAGAGGTCCTCAGCGACGCTCAGCATGTGCACTGCGGCCGCGTAGACGCTCCAGCCGTCGCGGTCCTTGTCCGCTTTGTTGTACGCGATCGCGTTCTCAAACGTCAGGCGCACGTCGCGCATGAAGTCGCCGTGGACTTTGTACTCGAGCGCTGCGACTTTGTCGGCGATCGTCGCGAGGTCCATTGGCTCACGGATGACGTCAAAGTACTCGGGCCCGAGCGTCGGGAAGAGCACGCGCACGGGCTTGCGGAACGGCCAGCAGTTGCGGTCGTACTTCTGGCTGTTGAGCACGCGCAGGAGCTTGAGGCACTCTTTCGGCTTGAGGTCCATTGGGACGTGCGCAACGAGCGCCGCGCGCTCGCGCCGGAGCTGCGTCTGCTTGGCCTTTGCGTCTGCGGCGCTCGCGGTCTCGGGCCCACGGAGCTGCAGCTCGGCGCATAGTGCGTCAAAGTACCACATCAAGTGGCTCGACATCTCGCGCACGTGGAGCGACGCGGCGTCGCTCGCGCAGTTGAACGCGATCGCGTTCTGGAAGATCAAGCGGCCTTTGCGCACAAAGTCGGCGTCGGTCGCCAGCGCATGGGCGTGGAGCTGCTCGCGGAGCGTTCGAAGGTCCATTGGCTCGCGGATCAAGCGCGCGTACTCGGTCTGGAGCTGCGGGAAGACCTCGAGCAGCGGCTGGTCAAAGTGGAGCTTCGCGACTTGCTCAATGCGCTGCAAGCGGTTCAGCACGCGGTCGCACGACGCTTCCCACGCGCTCAAGTCGCTCTTCTTGCTGCTGCTGCTGCCGCTCTTCTTACTCGAGCTACTGCTGCTGCTCTTCTTTGTCGATGAGGAGGACGATGAGGACGCCGCAGTGCGAGGGACGTCGCCTACAGTCGTGGATTTGGCTGCTGCAATTGGCGCGGCGGCTGGTGGCGCTGGCAACAATGGCGCTTTCACTGGCGTCGCTGTCGCCGAAGTGCTGACGGACGCAGTCGCGAGTGGCGGCGGCGCTGATGTAATGGAGTCGGAGCGCCGGCGGTCGTCGCTTTTGTCCTTGCGCTCCTTCTTCTTCGCCTTCTTGTCCTTGTCCTTCTCGCGGCTCTTGCGCTTCTTCTCCTTCTTCTCCTTCTTCTCCTTCTTGCGCTCCTTCCGCTCCTTCCGGCGCTTGAGCTCGTCTGCGTCCAGCACCGTCGTCGCCTCGGTCTTGGATCCGCCAGAGGCGCTCGAAGCACTCGCGACTGGAGCAGACGCCTCCATTTTCGTCTTGATCGGCACTGGCGCTGGCGCAGTCGCAGCAGTGACAGGACGACTCGACGACGCGATTGCAGGCTCTTTCACCGCCACTGCGTCTTTCACACTCGGTGCCGCTGCGCTCTCGAGCTTGACGCTCAAGCTGCTGCTACTTGCAACTGGCGCGTGCGGCTTCTTGCTCTCTCGCGCGCTGCTGTCGCTCGACGACCGCTTTGTCGGCGACCGCGACGGCGCTTTCACGTTCTTCGCCGCAGTGTCCACGGCACTCGACGACGCTGCTGTCGCCACTGCGTCGTGCTTGCTCGGCGCCGGCTTGCTCACAACTGGCGCTGGTGGCACTTTGACCACGTCAGCTGCCTTCGTCGCCACCGAGCTGCTACTGCTGCTGTCCGCGTGCCCGAGCTTCTCAGTGTAGAGCTCGACAAAGTAGTCGCGGAGACTGCTCGCCATGGCGCGAATGTCCGCGCCTTCGACCGGGTCGCTGTTGTACTTGTGGCAGTTCGAGAAGATCAGGTGCACGTCGGCGCTGAACTCGTCCGTGCTGCCGTACCGATCGCCCTTGAGCTTGCGCTCGATCTTGGCAAAGTCCATCGGCTCCGAGATGATCGTGAGGTAGTCCGGGTACTTGGTCGTGTCGACTGCGTGGAGGAACGGCCCTGCTGTCGGGATGTCGATGCCCCGGTAGCCCTTCATCTTGTGCGCGCGGAGCTGCTTCATGATCCCCAAGCACACGTCCTTTGGCACTGCAGTCGACAAATTCGACGATTTCGACGACTTGCGCTTGCTGCTTTTGTCGTCAGTCGAAATTGTCGAAACTGTCGATGAGCGATGCGTTTTCGACGATCCCGACGACACGATCGCTGCACTTGTCGGCAATGTCGACGATGTCGTCGTCGAAGATGATGACGACGACTTGTGCTTGTCTTTGAGATGGAGCTCGTCGCTGAGCGCAGGTCCAAAGACGTGGTCGACCTGCGTCTTGAGCAAGTGCGTGAGCGCCCGGGCCGACTCGCAGTACGTCTGGCCTTGCGGATCCGGTTTCCAGTAGCGCAAGCAGTTGTCGAAAATGAGCTTCACGTCTTTGACAAACGCGCGGACAGTCGTGTACTCGCCCAAGTGCAGGCGCGCCGAGACCGTGCCAATGTCCATGGGCACTTTGATCTTCTTGTAGTAGCCGTACGGGATCTGGTCCGGCGAGTCAAAGTACGTCTGGATCGGATACTTGAACCACTGGGCCGTCTCCTGACCGTCGGACGTGCGCGCTGCGAGGATCTCGTGGAGGATCGCGTGGCACTTCCAGCGCTCCTGGACGCCGGGCCAGTGGCCGCCGATCTTCTCAAACAGCGCCTCAAAGAGCTTCATGAGCGTCACTGCGTGGCTCCGCATGACTTTGCTCAGCACGACGTCGCTGTTGTAGATAAGGCAGTTCGAGAACACGAGCCGGACGTCGTACGCAAACGCGGTCATGGTCGCATAGCCGCCGTTCCGGAGCTTCTTCTGGACACCGTACAGGTGCATGCGCGACGGGACTTTGATGCGGTAGTCGGGAAAGTGACTGAGCTCCACGGGCTGGAGGAACGGCGCAGCAGGACTGACGTTCCCCTCTTTGTACTTGATGAGCTTCATGAGCACGCCGAGGCACGCGTGGATCGCACTGTCCGACATCTTGTCGGTGGCTGGCGCAGCGACTGGTGCTGGAGGCGCTGGTGGCGACGGTAGTGCCGCAGGAGGAGCAGGAGGAGCGGACGGTGGCGCTGTCTCGGGACGCCGGCTGCTGCTCTTGCTCGCGTCTTTCGACGACGACGCGCGGACGCTACTGGCGTCCGCACTTGGCGCTTTGGGAGCGGCAGATGCGTCACTCGCGTCGTGCTTGTCGCTCCGCGTGCGGTCCTTGTCCTTACTACTGCTGCTGCTCTTGTGCTTGTCCTTCTTCTTGTCCGACCGGTCCTTGTCCTTGCTGCTGCTCTTCTTCTTGCTCTCCTTCTTGTGCTTCTTCTTGCTCTCCTTCTTGTGCGACTTCTTGTGGTGCGACGACTTGTGGTGCGACGATCGGTGGCCTCCTCCGTCTGCGTCGTCGCCGTCGCCCGCGTCGCGCTCGTGCCGCTGCGACTCGCCACTCGCAGGCGCTTTGTCACTACTGCTCGGTTCGTGCTCGTCGATCGCGTCGCTGCTCGCAGCGTCTTCGGCCTTGAAGACCGTCTCAATCGCCTTCGCGTACGCCGTCTCGAAGACGCGCAAGAGGTGCTGCGCCGCGTCAAAGACCGACCCGCGCACGTGCTGGTCGTCTTTGTTGTAGACCATCGCGTTGTGGAACACGAGGCGCACGTCGCGCGCAAACTTGTCGTGCGACTTGAAGCGACAGCGCGAGGGCTTGGACCCGAGGTGCTTCTTGACCGTTCCCAAGTCCATGGGCTTCTTGATGATCTCGTCGTAGCCAGGGATGTTGGTCACCGGTGTCATGAACACCCACGACCAGCTCTCCTGCACGCGCTTGTTCGTGAGGAGATCAAGGAGGCGCACGCACTCGGCGTGCGCGCGCTCCGAGATCATCGTGTGTGTGCGTATGTGCGTATGTAGGTGATGCAGAGAGCGCGCGTGTGCGCAGGCAGATCGAGGCGCGTCCAAAGACCCGCAGATGCAGCGCAGTTGTTCGCCGTCACGCGCGTTTTACATACTGAGCGGTCTTCACGAGAACACCTCGCTGTTGAGGAGTTAGTGGTAGTGACAAAAGCCAGGGCGTGCTTGGAACATAATCTAGCACACAGTTTAGAGCGCTCTACTTGCACGACTCCCTGGATTTTGTCACTACTCACACTCACCATTTACAGCGCTCACACAAGCAAAGACCAACAAGGCGATCAAGCAGAAGCCACGAAGAGGTCGTCGTGATGGCGTCGGCAGGCGGCGAGCGCATGTCGACGAGCGACTTCAAGCGCAAGCGCGAGCTCGACGAGGCGCGCAAGAACGGCACGCTCCCGCCCGAGCAGGACGCAGATGGGAACCTCATCAACCCGCACAACCCCGAGTACATTAGCAAGCGGCCTTGGTACTTGGGCGACTCGGGGCCGTCGCTCAAGCACCAGTCGATCCAGAACAAGTCGCACTTGCTCTCGATCCACGAAGCCGATGATTTGCACTTGCGCGGCCGGAAAGCGCCCGAGGCGCGCGAGCGCAGCGTCAAGTGGCGCAAAGGCGCGTGCAAGAACTGCGGTGCAATGAGCCACAAGACGCTCGAGTGCGTCGAGCGACCGCGTAAAGTCGGCGCGTGGAAGACGAACCGCGACATCAAGAGCGACGAAGTGCTCGTGGACGTGCGGTCGCAGCAGTTTGGGAAGCTCGCGTTCGACGCGAAGCGCGACCAGTGGCTCGGGTACGACCCCAAAGAGCACGCGAAGACGATCGCGCGGTACGACAAGATCGACGACGCACGCAAGAAGCTCCGGATGGACGAAGTGAACAAGAAGTTCCAGCAGTCGGCGACGGACGCGAGCAGCAGCGCAAAGACCCGCAAGCGAACGGATGGCGACGCGGCCAAGTCAGACGACTCAGGTTCCGACTCCGACTCAGATTACGACTCCGACATGGAATCAGAAGACGAAGCGTTCCGTGACCGCGACGAAGGACCGATGTTCACGGAGCGCGTGGCGCGTCAAGGCGGCGTCGGCGGCGCGCAGATGAAGACAACGGTCCGGAACTTGCGCATCCGTGAAGACACGGCCAAGTACTTGCGTAATCTGAACCCAAACTCGGCGTACTACGACCCGAAGACGCGCTCGATGCGTGACAATCCAAACCCAGAGCTCAACGCCGAGGACACGACGTTCACAGGCGACAACGCTGTGCGGTTCACGGGCGACACGCAGCGCCTCGCGTCGGCGCAGCTCTTTGCGTGGGAGGCGTACGCCAAAGGCACGGACATCCACCCGCTCGCGAACCCGTCGCAGGCCGAGTTCCTCAAGAAGCAGTTCGAGGAGAAGAAGGCGGCGCTCGAGCGCGAGAAGGCGCGCAAGATCCTCGACAAGTACGGCGGACAGCAGCACCTCGCGGCGCCGCCGAAAGAGCTCTTGCTCGCGCAGAGCGAGCACTACGTCGAGTACGCGCGCGACGGCCGTGTCGTCAAAGGCCTCGAGCGCGCGCCCGTCAAGTCCAAGTACATCGAAGACGCGTTCGAGAATAACCACACAGCGATCTGGGGCTCGTGGTTCGACCGGAGCGACATGGCGTGGGGCTACGCCTGTTGCCACGCCAAGGTCCGCAAGTCGTACTGCACGGGCGAAGACGGCAAGCGCGCGATCGAGGCGTCGCTCGAGCGGCAGATGCTCCCGCCCAAGGCCACAGCGCCGCTTGAGACATCGGGGCCGGCAACGACGGACGCAAACGCCTCGGGTGTGCGCAAGCGCAGCGACATGTACGGCGAGAACATTGCACCGGAGCTCGACGAGAAGAAGCTCAAGAAGGCGCTGAAGCGAGCGGCGAAGGACAAGGCCAAGGCCGAGCGCAAGGGCCAAGACGGCGACAATGGCGACCGCGCGCGCAAGTACAACTCGATGGGCAACTACGAGGTCGACGCAGAGGAGATGGAGGCGTACAAGCTCTTGCGCACGCGCGGCGACGACCCAATGGCCAAGCTCTTGGGCGACAAGGACGCGCTGCTCGAGGACCCTAGCAGCAAGTGAGTCGAAAGAGATGCAGCGACAATGGATTCGACATTCTATGAGTGATGCGACCGTCAGTTCTGGACACGAGTTGTTGTCATTTCGAGCTTAGAGCGTATCGTCACGACACGTTGAGAGACTGCAGTGTGAGGGCAGCAGAAGACGACGTGTTGATGCTCTTGATGAAGCAATGCGGTTAGTTCGTGAGCGGGAAGAGCTCGTCGAGGAGGCGAAGCGTGTCCTCTGGCGACTTGACTGCGTGTCCGATCGTGCGCTCGTGCGTGTAGATCTCGTAGTCGTTGCCGCCCTAGAATAGGCGCAGCAAGCATTAGTGACAGGTGGCACTCACGCGAGGGAAGACAGTGACGACGACATACCTCGTGGGTCTTGTCGCCAAAGAAGTGGATCTCGTCGTAGTCCTTTGGGTCGAGGAAGCGCAGCGAGTACGTCTTGTCCCAACCGGATGGGAACACGTCGAACGAGATCTAGTCATGGAGTCACGCGCGTGAGCTCACGCGCTACAGCCAGACAGAGAGACATCATTGGGACGCACCTGGCCGCCGATCGAGAACGTGAGGTTGTAGTCGGCAAACTCCTTCTTGAGCACGTCGACGAACGTCTTGCGCACGTTGTGGACGTGGTCGTACTGCTCGAACGCGTCGCGCTCCTCTTGCGAGCAGTTGCGGCCAATGGGCGAGACGTTGAGCATGCCCATGCGGAACTCGATGAACGTGCCGCTGTGAGAACCAAACAACAGCAAGTGAGTATGGTATGTGAATGTGTATACTATACACCGTATACTCGTATACGAATGACGTGGCACGTACCGCTTGATCGGGATGTCGAGGTCCGCGATGTAGCGCAGGACAAAGTTCACGAAGCGGTTGAGCTGCTCGTTCGTGAACTGCTTCTTCAGGCTCTGCGCTCGCATTCGTATCCAGGCAATCGCGTCCGTCCGTCAGTGGCGCTGTCGGTCTGTCAGACTCACACAAGAGCGCAAGGACGTACGGTCTCGCCGACTTTGACGCCGTTGTGGAACGCCACGAGGCCGTTCTCCGAGAAGCTGTAGTCAAAGTCATCGACGACTGTTGCGTGTGTGTAGTGTTAGTGTGATTGCGTATGCGCAGAGGCACGAGCGATGGACGCACCAGTCTCGCCGAGCTGCTCCTTCTGCTTCACGAGGTCCGAGCCGCCGACGACGCCGATCGTGATCTGCTGACGGAGCTTCTGGAGACGCGCGACCATCTCAGGCGACACGTCCTGTAGTGCAACGCAATGCGATGAGAGGCGAGCAATTGCACAGCGAGAGTGAGCAAAACAGGACCGACCGGCACATCGACGCATAGAAAGCAAGAGAGAGAGAGAGCGTGACGTTGGGCGTACCTTGCGCGCTGGCGTGAGCGTGCCGTCGACATCAAAGAGAGCGATCACGCGTGGGTTCTTGACCATCGTAGCGGATGAGGAGGAGGAGGAGGAGGAGGAGGAGGTCGAGACGCGTGGAGGTACGGCTGCTGCTGCTGCTTCGACGGACGAAATGGAGAGTGTGGTGCTGGTGAATCTCGCGGTGTCAGTGTTTGACTTGATCTGTGTATAATGAACTGTAAATAGCAAACCATGATAGTGAAAAAGATGCGGGACCCCGCACAGCAGCAGCCCTCGAAGACGAGGATGGCGACTCGAGCTCGCGATGCCCTTCGTGACTGCTGCTGCTGCGATCATCGTGGCGCGATCCCTCTCTCTCGTCGCTTGGTCGCTCTTGTGCGCTGGAAGAAGCCAAGGGGGCAGTACAACCGAACGATGAATGGTCAGGAACCACACGCACGCAAGACGTGAGCCACGTGGACCAATGACACGAGGACAACATACATGGAGTGGCTTGGTAGCAACGCGTTTGGCTTGGTAGCAACGACTTCAGTAGTATCGCGTGTCCTCATCGGTGGAGCGGCTTGAAAACGATCTGAACCACGTCTTGTGTCTACTGATCGCGAATCTTGCGAGCGAGGTCGGTCGCGTCGTGTGCTTTGAGTCTCTGCTTGTTCGTCCAATCTACTCGACTAGCGCTTGTTCATGCCATTCCAACGAAAACGAGAGCGAGCGTGTGCTCTACAAGCACCAGTGACGAGTGGACCCAGAGCTTGTACAACGAGCTGCAGGACGCACATCACAGGACCGATCGAGCATTCGTCAGCGGTGAGTTGGGTATCTACAATGGAAGTAGCAGCAGTTGAGTGATACTTGGTACGTGTTTGGTGCCACCAGGTTGTGAATAGCGTCAGAGACGGCAGCGATGACGAAGGTAAGGCGATCTCGTGCGAACAAGAGCGCTTCGGTGGAGCACGTGCTCACACCAAACGTCACAAGTCGAGATTGAACCCATGGTCCTGATTCACATGGAAATGCACTTGCGTTGAGTATGCGTTTCGAATTGATTGAGACTGCTGGAGGAATCCGAACAGGTTGCCTTTCGTCGTTGAACCGTCTCAGGAGTGCCAGGTGCAGCAGCTCTCCTAGCCGCTCGCGTCGCAGTGGTATCGCCGCGAATGGGCACGCGCCATGACACCACGACAGTGTTCGTTATTACGCTTGCGTCGCGATGGACTTTGCTGTCGCTGGAGTGGAGGATGGTTCACTTCCCAGTAGCAGTAGCAGCAAGCTCGTCGCTCGCTCCACGTCGATCCTCATTCGACCCACAACCCTCGCTACCTCCGACTGCGGCGGCGCTGGATGATCTGCAGGATCTGCAGCATGACATTCAAGTAGCAGACACGTCACTGTGAGCAACAGCCAACCACTCGCAGAGCGACAAAAGAATCCTAACACCACGTACGCCATCGGGACCAACGTGCGAGCCGTCCTCGAGCTGATTCTCCGGCGGACTCAGCTGCAAGAGCTCCGACTTGAGCACGCTCCGGATGTGCTCGACCTGCTGCTGCGGCTCTGTCATCATGTTGCTGCTACTGGCGCCTGCTGCTGCGAGGAACGGCTTCACGCGTGGCGACATGGGAGTTGCTTGCTGCCGACTCTGTCGGCGCTGCGGCGCTGGACCAGCACTCGTCATCGGCCGACTCGTGCGCGCTCTGTGCTTCGCAGTGCTTCGTTGAGAATCATGACTTGATAGAGCGCCGCTGTCGTGGTCGTCATCACGCACACCGGCAGTCGCACTCGCGAGCGTCGGTGCTGCCGAGACGGGTCGCGACCGGAGCGTCTTGAGCTCGAGACGCTGCGGATAGCCGTACACTGTGAGCGGCACTTCCTCTCGATGCGCTTCAGCTGCTGTTGACTCGGGACTGTCGCTCGCGAGCTGCCGCGCCGCGTCCTGCGCAGCTCGGAGCGCCTTGTACTTGTCCGTGAGCTCTGCGAGCAGGAATTCCTTCTCTTGCTGGAGCAAGTCGGCCTTGGCGAGCACCATCGCCTGCGCCTCGACAACAGCGTCGAGCTGCGCAATGCGCTGTGTCTGCGTCGCGAGCTGTGCTTCCAGTGCGGCGATCTGACCGTGAAGCGCGTCGAGATCTGTCGCGGACCACGGGCTCAAGCTCAAGTCATCGAACGCGTCTGAGACGATCTTGTGCACGACGCGGTACGGCACTTTCGTGCTCGTGCGCTGCGCTGATGCGCGTGAGGCACGGCGACTCGCTGATGCCTCTGCATCGATCTGCTGCTGTTGCTTGGCGCACAGCGTCTCGATGCGCGCGAGGACGCGCTTGCGCTCGTGACTCACGCGCACGATCAGCTGCTCGCTGAACCGCTTCTCAAAGTCGTACCGGAGCTTAAGCGCCATCGCGTCGCCGCCGTCTTCATTCAACCGCTCATGGCGGCTCGAGCCTGCTGAGGACGCGACTTGCGCTTCGAGCGACACGACGTATGCGCGCGTGGTGTCCTGGAACTCTTTCGCAGCGCGGAGCTCCGCGTCCTGGCTCTCAGTGCGGAACGCGAGCTCGTCAAAGCGCTCGCGCCAGTGCTCGCGCTCGCGCTCGACGTGCTCCGTCGCGCGCTTGCTCGCAACGAGCGCCGTGTGCGACTCGGAGAGGAGCTGCGTGACCTTAGCGAGCTCATCAGCTGTCGCTGCCGCGGCGTCTTCCGTCTGTCGGAGCTTCCGGAGACTCGCATCCTTGTCAGCCGTGGCGACTCCGAGCTGCTTCTTCAGGCTCTCGATCGTCTCGTTCGCCGCTGTGACCGACTGCTTGAGTGACTGGATGTACACGTCGGCGATGTTGGCGCTCGAGCCACTCACGCTCGTGCTAGAGGCACCGAGGCGCGTCAGGCTCTTCATCGTCGACTTGCGCGGCGAGGTACTGTTCGCACTATTGCTACTGCTGCCACTGCTCTGGACGTGGCGACTGAGCATCTTCTTGTAGCGCTCGGCGTCACCGCGTGCTGCGCGCAGTGCGTCCATGAGCTGCGCGTTCCCGAGCTCCATCGCACTATGCGACGACCGGAGCTCGCGCACGAGCGCCTCGAGCGCCGCTTCCTTTGCGTCGTGCTCGGCCGTGAGCGCAGCAACACGCGCGTCGTACATCGCTTGCGCCTGCACGGCCTGCTCCTGCCGGAGACACTTCTCTAAGAGCGAGAACCGGTCGATCTCCTTCTTGAGCGACGTCCGCGTGCGCCGGAGCTTGTCTTCGTACATCTGCGTCTGCCACGCAACGGCGCGCTTCACCTGCGCGTCCTTGCGCGCAAAGCTCTCGCTCAGACTGTGCGCGAGCGCCGTCGCGTTCTGCGCAAGCGTGTGCGCGAGACCGCGGAGCTGCGTCGCGAGCGCGTCGTTGATCGTGTCGTGGAACGCAGCGAGCTGCTTGCGCCACGCGACGTCGCCGCGAATGAACACGGACGTGTCGTCGAACGCGCTCTGGAGCGCAGCGACTCTTTCCAGAGCGAGAACGCTGAGCCCTCGATCGCACGCGCCATGGCGACCGCTTCGTCCGAGTCGAGTGCAGCGTCTGGCGGCGCATCAGTCGCAGGTGACGGCGCATCTTGAGAAGCAGCAGCCGCCGCGTCATTGCCATCCGCAGGCATCGCGACGTTCGCAGTCATTGACAAGGACGTCACAGTGTCCTTGAAGTTCATTGATTTTGGAAATAGCTACGTTATGTGTCACACACCACATTGCTTGCCTTGATTGTCGTATGCTCACAGCAAAATCCGATAGTGACAAAAGCAAAGGAACCACACGACAGGACAGGCAAAGGCGCATTGAATAGCTCTCACTCTGCTCAGCGGCGCCTGTGGCAATGGCTCGAGTCGCACGGGCGCTTGTCGTCCAACACGGACGCAGTTGGCGACGCAGCGCAAAGGACGAGCAGACATGCAAAGCACATGCAAAGGCAGCGACGATCAGGTCCATCGCACGTCAGTCAAGCGTGCGGAGCGACCGTCTCAGACGTAGAACATGACGTGCTTGAGGTCGTCGTGGATCTCGAGCATGCGCGTGTCGACGACTTCGGTGGCGCTGCTGCTGCCAGACGAGACCGACGCCGTGTCGCTGCCGCCGACTTGGAAGAAGCGCGCGCGGAACGCGAGCAAGTGGGAGTAGTACGCCGCTGGGACGAGCGAGACCGAGCGCGTGCAGCGCGCAAACGTGTAGCAGAGCTTGTAAGTGATCGTCTGGAGCTCGTCGGCCGAGTAGCCGGTCTCGTCCAAGAGCACGTGGTAGTGCGTCGGGCGACTCGTGCCCTGCAGCCCTGCGTGGCTCATCAAGTAGAAGTCGTTCTCGACCGGGTGGCACACGACCGAGTCGACGACCGTGCCGGCTTTGACGTTCCCGCTGCGGTCGCCATTGCGCGGATCCGACGGGAAGAAGCGCGTGTTGTGGCGCTTCTGGACGACGATGAACGTGATCGGCGGCGCGTAGCCGTTCTCGAGCAGCGCACACGCTTCGCGGATCGCAGCGATCTCGTAGTTGAGCACCATGTGGAACTGCCCTTCGCTCACGCCGTCGCGGTAGAACACAATGCGCTCGGGCTTCGAGCGCGTCTCGCGAAAGTACCGCTTCATCAAGTCGACCGTCATGTCGCGCAAGTAGCTGATCTGCTCCACGCGGTGGCCCTGCGCGCGGACGCTCGCCGCGTGCTTGATGAAGTTGTGGTCCATCGACGCGACGACGGCTGCGACCGACGGCCGCGAGCGGTCAAACGGACTCGGGTGCGTCACGTCCGCGCCAAAGACGATCGTGCCGCGGCCAAACTTCGGGAGGTTCTCTGCGATCACCGTGTTCTTCCCGCCGAGCTTCGTGTTCACTTTCAACAGGATGTTCGCAATGTACTGCGGGTTGCACTTCTGGATGTGCTTCGCGAGCATGCACTGCGACACGATGCCGACTTCCGTGTCCGACGCGCGCTTGAGGTCGCCGTACGCGTTCGCGTCCGTCGTGGGGTTGATCATCCAGATCACTTGCGCCTTCGACTTGAACTGCGACATCGCTGCGCGCATCGCGTCGTCGAACGCGCTGCGGATCGATTGGTTGCGCGGCTTGACGAGGATCGGCGGCAGCGCCATCGGCGGGTTCATCCCGAGCTGCCCCATCTGCGCGATCACTGCGCGGAAGAACTTTTGAATGTCGGCCATCGGGTTGCGTCGCGGGTCGCAGCAGCTGATCACGGCCCACGAGGTGAGCTTCGACGCCTGGTAGAACTTGCGCCCGCGCATGTTCCACATCCCCGTGTCCGGACGCATCGTCGCTTTGTCGTACGCGAGCACGGGCGGCGGCAAGAGACGCGCTTGCACTTCCGCCATGCGCGGACTCACGTTCAGACCAAACGCTTGCAAGACCGGGTCGCGCTCCAAGCCAGCTTCGCGGAACTTGGTCTCGATCGCCTGCTTGCGCTCCTGCGGCGGCGTGCACGTGAAGCGGATCATGTTTGCGACCTGCGTGTCGGTGGCTTTGCGCGGACACTTTTGACCTGCGACGATCGTACAGACTTCGATCGGCAAGTAGTTCCGGCCCTTGATCGCGCCGACGTGGAGACACGGCAGGCGCGGGTACCGCAGTCGCACGTTGTACGCGGACGCAAAGTACGCAGCGATCGACATGCGCTTGCCGTCGTCGTCTTCAAAGAACGTCTCGTCTGCGCCGCGCGTCGACAAGCGGTTCACGCGGTACTGGCGACGCACGCCTGGGCGATGCGTGATCGCGACCTTCACGCCAGCGATCGCTTTGCTGAACGCAGCGTGCTGCGGCCGCGAGAACGTCGCTGGGAGGTTCTGGAACCCGAGCGTCTCGTACGCATAGTCTTCGACGCTCATGGCTTGGACGAACGCAGTCGCTGCGAGGTCCAAGTTGAGTACGAGCCGGCTCTGCGTCGCACGGAGGCTCTGGAAGTAGCCAAACCAGAGGTCTGCGCCTTCGCCAATTGGGCGACTGCCGACTGGACTGAACAAGTTGCGCCCGACGACTGTGAACCGCGTCGACGCCGTGTGGCGCATCGCAATGTCGAGCGCCTGGAGCGCGTCGTACGGCGTGTAGTTCAAGCGGCCGGCAAAGAGCTCGTTCAGCTGTTCCATGCGGATCGCGACTGGATCAGCGGCTTTCACGATCGCCGAGTACTCTCGCGGTCGGTCTTCGTCCTGGAGCCGCAGACCCGTGAACGCGCGCTCGGTAAACGGCAAGCGACTCGGCGCGTAGATGTTCTTACGGCTGTCCGAGACCACGACTGCGCTCGGGAGCTCGCGCTGCATCTGCGCCAGGAGCGCGGCCATGATCTTCGCAGCGAGCGCTTTCGGCGGCCCTTCGCTCGGGAACTGCCGGCCGTTCTCGCCAAACGCCACGTCGTAGTGGAACACGTCGCCCCGTGGGTTAAAGTTCACTTGGAAGTGGTTCGCAAACACGCGCACAGGCGTCCCCGCACGTCCAAAGCCCGGTCGCGACGGAAAGTGCATGCGGATCGCAGGCGCGACGAGCTGCGACTGCGACCGCGACGCAATGCTGAGCTTGTCTTCGAGCTCCGCGCCGAGTGCTTCGCTTTCGTCATGACGCGCTGGCGCTGCGCGTGCTGGCGCTGCGCGTGCTGGCGCTGGCGGCGGCATAGGTGGCGCAGCTCGTGCAGGCGGCGGCGGTGGCATAGGTGGCGCAGCTCGTGCAGGCGGCGGCGGTGGCGGCTGGTGCTGGGGCGTGTAGCCACGTCCACCAGTGCGACCACCACCGTGATGGCTTGCGCCGGCAGAACCTGGCGGGCCGCCACGTCCGGCGCCGCCATTGCGACCGGCAGACGCGCCGCCGCGTCCGCTTCCACTACCTCCCTGTGACCCGCGACCGCCGCTCTGGCGACCGCCGCCGCGACTTCCTCCGCGCGCGCTCATGCACTTCTTCTTCTGCTGCTGCTGCTGCTGCTGCTGCTGCTGCTGCTGCTTGTGTCTCGTCGAGCGAATCGCAAACTGGGGGAAAGAGAACGGACGGAAGTGCAACTGGCCAAGATCGCATACAAACGTCAAGTTTAACGTATTGTCAGCTGGATAATTACGTTAGTAGGCTACTCAAAAGCTCAAAATACTCATATTAACACTCATTTGTTATAATAGTTGCATAAAACACTCTTTTAGATCATGAAAATACAAGAATAGACAGCTACCACACTGCAAATTCGCTGATTGTTCCGACTGGTTTCAATAAAGCACCAGGTCGGTCAATGGATCGAGTGACCACTTCCGATCGAGCACACGTGCACTCGGTGCTCATGACGACAATGACCGCCGCGCTCTACGACTGTCTCGGCAGTGCGGACGCGCGCTTCCTCGCGCTCTGTAGCGGCACTTCCGACGACAGCGCCCACGACGTCCTCGCGCTCCTCGACGCGTTCTTCCAGCGCGCGACGCAGCTCCAGACCCATCGCGAGCAGCTCCAAGCGCTCTCTCGCGACGCAACATCAGCGCTCAATGAAGAGACGCGACTCGTGTTCCTCGTCTACATGCGCGTGCTCGCGCTGCTGCGAAAGCACGCGAGCGACGCAGGTCTGCAGCTCCTCGACTCGGTGCTCCACGTCACGCGCGTCGCGCCGTTCTGCCAGCTCTACGCGCGCAACAACGCGAGCAGCGTCGCACAGCTCGTGAGCGCGCTCGTCGACCATGTCGACGGGTTTGCAGCACGCATCGACACGCTCCGTGGCGTGTATCTCGACGTACGCACTGCATTCGTGGCTGCTGGTTGCCAGATCCTAGTGTCCTCACGTCGTTTGCCTGTGTCCAGCACCTGCACAAGCTCCACGCGTCCGTGCAGCAAGACAAGCGCAGCCACGTGCTCGAGCTGATCCACAGCGTGTACGACGTCACGCTCTCGGTGCGTCCATAGCTCTTGCGCTGCGTAGCTCCCACTCCTTCTTGCGATTGACTGACGGACTGAACGAATGACTGCAGCTGAGTGGCCTCGTGACGTCTCCGGCGCTCGTGCCGCTGCTCTTGCTCGGCGCAGGCAACGAGCCAGAGCTCGTGTTCCAGACCGACTCGCTCCTGCGCGCGCTCGTCGTGTGCTACGAGTCGGACTTGCCGACGCTGCAGCGTCACGTGGTCAAGCTCGACGCCAAGGCGCAGGACAAGACGCTCGTGATTGCCGAGACGCGGCGGCTCTTGCTGCAGGTACACTGCGCGTCTTGTCGTCTTTGCTCAGCTATGAGGACTCATTCGCTACGCTTTGGCAGGTCCTCAGTCGCTTCATGGACGAGCTCTTGACGAAACAAGGCGACGGTTTGCACGACGAAGTGCTGCTCGAAGTGCTCCACACTGCGAGCCACTGCTGCGACGACGAGCACGCGGACCAGGGGTCGTACCTGAGCGACCTCTGGTACCTGTGCGGCTACAAAGTACGTACTGACGGACGGACTGAGCGACGCCCAAGTGTTGGGCACTCATACTGTGCACTGGCAATCGCTAGGACAAAGTCACGGCGTTCCTCGAGTCGGGCGAGACTGCGAGCGACCACGTGTCGTACCTCGAGATGATCGTCGACGCGCTGCCGCGGCGCCGGATCGTGTCACCAGGCATGGCGTCTGCTGCGGCTGCGAGCGCCGCTGCTGCGCCTGCAAGCGCCATCGACGACGACGCAGCACCAGAGTCATCAGCATCATCCGACGCGCCGGCAGCGATGCGCGCGCTCGTGCTCCAGGTCCAGGACTTGTTCCCGGACCTCGGCGACGGGTACGTCGAGCTGTGCTTGCTGAGCGCGTCGCTGGCGCTCGAGACGGTGATCAACTTTCTGCTCGAGAGCAACCCGCCGCCTGCGCTATTGGACGTGCCGCGCGACCTCAAGCGCTCAGACGCGGCGTTTGCTGCGCTCGAGGCAAAGCTCAGCGGCAAAGTCCCAGCGGCAGCAGCAGCAGCGCCTGAGGCAAAGCTTGATCCGACGCGCGTGTGGGTCGGCAAGAAGCCGATGGCAAAGCACTACGACCCGCAGATCGTGCGGCAGGACGCCGCCGTGGCGGCCAAGACCAAGACGATCGCGACGCTGATTGTCGAGGAGGAGGAGGTCATGGCCGGCGTCACGCCGTTCCTCAAGCTCGACGAGTACGACGACGACTACAACGACGAGTTTGAAGACTACGAGCCGTTCAGCGTGCACGACGGTGGCCAAATGGACGACCAGGACACGATCCGCGAGCGCAATCGCCTCCTCCTTGCGCGCGAAGCCGAGGACGCGTTCTGGGAGAGCATGCGGAACCGGAACCATCTGCAGCCGACCGCCACGGGCGAAGCGATCGACGAAGACGCCGAGAAGCAGCTCGTGCCGAACGCTGCGCGCGCGGCACCGCGTCGCGCAGCACAAGCGCAGCAACAACAGCAGGCGTCGTCTGGCGCCAAGCAACAGGGTCCATCCGCAGACCAAGCGACCAAGAAGAAGCAGCAGCAGAGCGGCAAGAAAGCAAGCGGCAGTGGAGCTCCAGCGGACGGAGGTGCTGCGCCGCCAATGACGAAAGAGCAGGAGCTGCGCGCGCGCGCTCGGAGCGCAAAGAACAAAGCGAAAGTGGGCAATCACCACCGCAAGGAGCGCGCGCTCAAGAAGCAGGGGTAGTGCCTGTGAGTGTGGTGATCCAACGGACCAACCAAGACGCAGACTGCACACTGATCAATCCCAACAGCAGACACTTCTGCGTTCGGATTGATTGAGTTTCTCCATCAATTCGAAACCCACACTCGCGGTCTGCTAATAACGATTGATTGATTGATTGACTGATTGAGTCACTTGGGTCAACAACCAACCCGTTCATTTCTCTTGGGTTTTGTATGCTGATTTTGTCATTGGGACAATGGGTTCACTCGTACACACACTTCAACATGCGTGTGCACATACACATGCATAGGCACTCGGGCACTACAACGTAGTACCTATCTCTCTCTCTCTCATACACTCTCTCACTCTCTCAGTCTCTTCTCACACACTGTTTGTTTCTCTACGGGACCGGCGTGCCCTTGAACGCTGCGAGCATCGTGAGCTTGTCGGTGCGCGGCGTGGTCCAGTCCTTCTCGAGCAGCCCCTCCGTGTCGCCGGCGTTCGGGTTCACGGCCCAGTAGAACCAGCCGATGGACTTGCGCTGGAGGTAGTCGGCGAACTGGTGCTGCCACTTCTTGTCGCCGTCGTTGCGGAACGTGCCGCCCCACTCGCCCACGACGACGGGCCCGTGCTTGTTGTGCACAAAGCCAAAGTGCTTGTCCCAGATCGCCGGCATGTTGCTCGGGAAGCTCGACGCTTCGAAGTAGCTCATCTTGGACACGTCCGGACCGTACACGTGCGGGCTGTACACGAGTCGCTCGGCGACTGGGAGCGCGAGCGGCGCGCGCTGGACGTCCATGAGGTTCTCGCCCCAGAAGCACGGGAACATCGGGTCGTCGCGACTCGAGCGGTCCATGCCTTCGACGAAGATGAGCCAGCGCGGGTTGATCTTGAGGATCGCCGTGGACCACTTGAGCGCGGCGAGGCGCCAGTCCGTCGCGACGTCGCCGCTGCCCCACGTCGCCTTGCCGTGCGGCTCGTTCTTGAGGTCGGCGCCGACGACGTTCCACGCGTTCTTGTACCGCGTCGCGAGGATCTTCCACGCGTTCTCAAAGTGGTCCTTGTCGGCGTCCGAGGTGTACCAGAGCTCGCCGATGCCGCCGGCTTTGTAGAGCATCTGCGCGTCGAGGAGCACGAGGAGCTTGTTGTCGGCGAACACCTTGACGGCGTGGTCCAGCACGTCGAGGTACGACAGCGTCTTGCCGCTGAACGCCTTCACGAGCGCAGCCTCGTTCTTGACCATGCCGGCGTCCACGGGCGAGTTCTTGAGCACGGCGTCGACTGCGAACGGGATGCGCACGGCGTTGAAGCTGTTCTTCTTGAGGAACGCCGCGACGTTCTGCATCGTCGTGGACTCGGCGCCGCCCCAGAGTCCGTGCGGCACGAGGAGGTCGCCTTCCATGCCAAAGTAGCTCGCGCCTTTGAACTTGAACGGCGCGCCGTTGAGGTAGATGCCGTCGAGCTTGGCTTGGAAGTTGAGTTGAGTTGAGGCTTCGTCACCAGTCTCGGTCGTGTTCGGGAGTAGTGTTGGAGCCGAGGTGTTGCGAGGCGGCGTCATCGTGCTCGGCGTGCTGGTGGGTTTGGTTGTCGTAGGGACGCTCGTCGGTTTGATCGAGCTTGGGATCAGAGTCGGCGTTGCTGGAGCTGCGGGGACTGACGTTGGCTTGGCAGTCGACCGGCGGCACGAAGCGTTCTTTGCCGAGACCTCGAGCGCAGAGGCTGCGAGTGCCGCGAGACCAACGACGAACGCGAACACGCGCATACTTGATCTGTGAGAGCAGAGATGTGAGCTGTGTGTATTGGAGCTGGCAAACTGCAGAGTGAGCGCTCTCACTCGCTCACTTTCTCTCTTGCTCGGTCGGCTCGCAGCGCTTCATGGCGCTTCATGGCGCTCTCGATGCACGAGGCGATCGACTGCTGGAGAGCGATGCGACCAAGTCCTCGTCGCCACCGAGCGCGCTGTCACTGACAGGCTCGTCAGTCAGCGCATATGGATTGGCCGATGCCAGATGGCATGCGAGCACATGCTCGAGGATGCACGTTTGAGATGGGGACGCGTGCGTGTTGCTCATTCGGTGAGGCGCGCACGGCCGCACGACCAGCCGCCCTCATGAGTCTGTATCTGTACACACGAACAAGTGACTGGATGTGCAGCGGATCGTGTCGTATCGAGTGCGCTCTCTTTGCCTGTTGTTGTTGTTGCTGCTGACAGCGAGAGTGCGCTCGCTCACGTGGCATCGCGCGGTCGCGACACACTCGACAATGCGTCTGCTTGCATCCAAGCGACCGCTGGCAACGCGTGACTGCTTGTTCGTTCACTTGCTCTCTCTCTCTCTCTTTGTCGCTCTGCTAATCCCAAGATCCGACACGCGCTTTCCGACGGACCAGGTGCTGCGACGGATGCGCCATGGCATGACCGACAAGGTGCACGATGCCATGTTCGTCTAGAATAGCAACCAGCACCAACATCGGCGTCGGCGCTCAAGTCGACTCGAGTAACAGCGCAGACTCGCTTCTAGACCATGTCGACTCTGCAGTGCTCAGACGTTGTCGCCATCATCGTCGTCTCGAGAGAGCTACTGAGCGTGCGTGAAGCAGAAGCGAGATCTGTTAGGTGCAGTAGCAGCACACGCGCTTGCTCGACCCGGGTTTGCGATGAACCAAACATGCGAGCAGCACGAGAGAGAGAAAGAGAGAGAGAGCGCGCTCGTGTAGAGAAGTGAAGATACACGAGACAGCAAGAAGACAAGCACACACGATGTACGATCCTGCTGCGCGATCTGCTTCGTGTCGCATCGATTGATGAGCAAGATCTCGACTCGAGCGGCGCGATCACAGCGAGCGCGTTGTGCTTGCATCGCTCCGCTTGATCGAGCGACAACCAAGCTCTCTCTCAAATCGTCGACTATACGATGCTCGCACCAAGATGCTGTTGTCTCTGTGCGTGTACCGAGCCCATCGCAATGCGCCGTCTTGAGCTCACGCGCGAAGAGCATATGACTGACTGACTCTCGTGACGAGCGACACGAGCGACCATCTCGCGCAGTTGGCGGCAACGCGTCTTCTCTACGTCGCTCGTCATGGACGGTGAATGGCCATTGCGACTAAGCTTACCTGCCTTCTGTCTTCGACAGCGACAGCGGAGCTCACTTTCCGATTCCACGGCACGACCACAAGACGACCACAGCAACTGGTATCTAGACAATGAAGGCGTTCGTGTTCGTCCTCGGTGCTGCGACGCTCGCTGCCTCGATCTTCCAAGTCTCCGCAACGAACCAGTCGCATATCGTCTCCGACTTCGCATCGACCGACACAAGACTCCTTGCAACCTCAAACGGAAAGGTCCGTGCCAAGAACACCGGTGCAAGCCCGCGCAAGCCGCTCAACTTCCAAGCCAAGCTCGACGGCATCTACCTCAACGGCGCGCCGTTCAAGTTCAAAGGCGCGAGCTACTTTGGCATGGAAGGCGACCTCCTCGTGCCGCACGGACTCTGGGGCGGCGCCGAGTCCACGACGATGCAGAACGTCGCGGCGTTCCTCAAGAAGAACAGCTTCAACGCCGTGCGCATCCCGTTCGCAGTCGACGCCGTGCTCAAGAACTCGCCCGTGGACGCCGGCATGGTCAAGAACGAGGCTGCGCTCGTGAAGGCGTTCAGCGGCAAGACGCTGTCGTACCTCGACGTGCTGGACCACGCCGTCAAGGTGTTCGCCGACAACAAGCTCCTCGTGCTCCTCGACGCGCAGATGCTCTACAAAGCCGGCGGCATCGGCGAGCTCTGGTACACCTCGGACGCCGACAAGGACCACTTTGAGAACGCGTGGAAGATCCTCGCGACGCGGTACAAGAACGCGTGGAACGTCGTCGGCGCCGACCTCAAGAACGAGCCGCACGGCAAGGCGACGTGGGGCAGCGGCGACGTCGCGACGGACTGGCGCCTCGCCGCGCTCAAGTGGTCCACGGCGATCCTCAAGATCAACCCGCGCTGGCTCATCTTCGTCGAAGGCATGGACCGCTCGAGTCGCGACGACCCGATGTTCCCGTGCTTCTGGGGCGAGAACCTCATGGACGTCCAGCGCGCGCCGCTCGCGCTCCCAGTCGCCGAGCGACTCGTGTACAGCCCGCACGTGTACGGTCCGGACGTGTCCAAGATGAGCTACTTCGAAGCGTCGAGCTTCCCGAGCAACATGCCGGCGATCTGGGACAAGCACTTTGGCTTTGTGCACAACAAGCACGGGCCCGTCGTCGTGGGCGAGTGGGGCGGCACGTTCCGCAACGACGGCGACAAGAAGTGGCAGCACCAGTTCGCCGACTACCTCCAGCGCAAGTCCATCGGCTGGTTCTACTGGGCCGTGAACCCGAACGCCGGCGACACGGAGGGGCTGCTCGAGAAGGACTGGACCACGCCGCGCACCGACAAGCTCACGATGCTCGCAGCGTTCAAGGGCACGCCGGTCCCGTAGAGAAACAAACAGTGTGTGAGAAGAGACTGAGAGAGTGAGAGAGTGTATGAGAGAGAGAGAGATAGGTACTACGTTGTAGTGCCCGAGTGCCTATGCATGTGTATGTGCACACGCATGTTGAAGTGTGTGTACGAGTGAACCCATTGTCCCAATGACAAAATCAGCATACAAAACCCAAGAGAAATGAACGGGTTGGTTGTTGACCCAAGTGACTCAATCAGTCAATCAATCAATCAATCACATCGTTATTAGCAGACCGCGAGTGTGGGTTTCGAATTGATGGAGAAACTCAATCAATCCGAATGCACTTGTGTACGAACGATCGAACCTATACACATTGCGAGATTACCCCTTTGCGGGGTCACGCATTGTGCCTGAACGCCTTGCAAGTGCGCCTGTTGCGCTGCTAACGTACGCGTGTGTGTTCAACACGGCAACGAGGTCGTTGGACTTGCGCATGAGTGAGCAGATCGTTGCGTTCGAGAAGCAGTGCGTGGTGCGACCACAGCAGCAATGTGAAGTGCAAACGCATCCGAGTAAGCGAGTTTGCACCGCTGGTCGTGAGCGAGCCTGAACGCGAGGATGCAGGAAGAGGGTAAGTGCGTCCTGTATGTTTCGTCGTGTCGTTTCATTGCACACTGGTCTTTCGTTTTTTTCATTCACAGCACATTGGTCTGTCGAGTGTTTTGAAAGCAAGTCTTTGAGAGAACAATCGAACCAAACAAGAAAAGAGCTCACAAGAAAAGAGCTCACAAGAAAAGAACCCGCACACCAATGAAACGAGCGAGCGTCAGAAACGAATAGAAACGAACTGCATTTCACAAAACGCTTGCAATACAATGAAATATGTTTGTTTGCTTCAAAGAAGATGTCACACACAGTGCGTTGTGTTGCAATATGTTGCAATATTTGCTGCAGCGACCTCTATCGAGATCTCTGATTCAACTAAAAACAGACAAACACAAGTCAACAAACAAGACTAACCAGACAAACAAGTCAAACAAACATGTAGGCAAACAAGACAAACACTACCAACACGTCACACAAACCACGTTTCTCTTGCTTTTCTGCATTTTGCTTGTTCAGCAATGTGCTTTGTTTGTCATTCACACTCCAAATGCACTTGATTGGAAATCTATCCAAACGAGCAAATTGCAAGCATTTTTGTCAACGATGAACGATGCCAAGCTCCGCCAACTTTCATGAGCGACAGTCAACAGTCAGTCAGTCAGTCAGTCAGTCAGTCAGTCAGTCAGTCAGTCAGTCAGTCGTAGCTTCACAGCCTCACTGCGTCGTACTAGTACCTTTTCAAAGTTCCAGCTCAAGTCCGCGCGCGCGAGACCGACATCCAGACGAGGTGCATCGGGTGCGAGAGCACGCCGCTAAGCGCCAACTTTCATGAGCAGCATCTACGGCTTCTAGAACAACCAAACGAGAGATGGCATGCTTCATGCTTCATGCTTCACGACAACAGCAACCGCAAAAGCAAAAGCACGCGTATGAGTTCGTGCTCCTTTTGTGTTGCTCTGGCCCTCTGGTTGTGTGAGCTGCAGCATGCATCAGCGCACTCAAAGTCGTTGCACTAGCGATCGTGTTGCCGTCTCAAGGTGTTGCTAGGTCGGTACTAGTGAGTGCATGTGTACATGCCGGTGCATCCTCTAGCGCTCAAGGCTCCGATACAACAAGCCAGCGTACCAACACCCGCACCAACTGACCGACTGGATTGCTCGAGATGCTGACGCCTGGCTTGCAGAACATCACTGAAATCGTACCAACAACGGCTGACAAAGCGACAAAGCGATGCATGGACACTCACTGTTCAACTCAAAACTGATTTGGTCTCTCCTCTCATTCTCCTGCGGTCGCTGCGAGTTGACTCGCTCTTGCTCGCTACATGCAAAAGTCGTGCATCGCAGCGTCATCCACTTCGTCGCTAGCATCCGTGGCTTCCTGCTTCACAGTGGTGCGATCACCCGCCGCATCTCCGAGGTCTTCGGCAAAAGTGCTGCTGCGAACAAGCGCTTCACAGCTGCGAGGCGTGAACGACGCGACGAGGTTCGAGAGCGGAGACGGCAGCGGAGCGCTCGAGAATGTGCCGCTGCTCGATGGCGAGAAGAGCGACTGGATACTGCGACTTCTCAAGTTGTACGGCGAGACTGCACTGGATGAAGCAGCCGCTTGTTGTGCACGAGGTCGACGCTGCGTCGAGTCCGATCCAGATTGATCGTTGCTGCTGCTGTTGTTGTTGCCGCTTGAAGAAGCTCGGAAGGTCAGCAGATCCTCTGCAGTCGGACTGCGCTGCGAGGCGTCTGTGGGCTTTGAAGAGCTGGAGAAGAGGTGCACCGAGTTGTAGAGCGGCGTCGGCGGCGCGTCACCGAACGCGAGTCCAGCCGTCGTTAGCGGCTTGGAGCGCTGTCCTGCACTGCGCTTCTCCGACTCGGCGCCGGTTGTCGCTGGTGTGGCGCTACTGTCTTGGATATCCATGGCACTGGCAGTACGCTGTGGCTGAAGTCGCAAACGGCGCACGAGCAGCTCCAAGATGCTTTGCGGGTCAGCCGCAGGCTGTGCACTGTGCTCGTGACTGGGTGGAGACGTTGTGCCGCTCAGTAGCTCCTGGAACATAGCGCGAGCGTCCTCGAGCGTGAATAGTGCACTGACGCGCTGCGGTGGGATCTTGTTGCGCGCTGTCGTGAGTGCTGCTACAGCACTCGTGACGCTCTCAAGCATATCTGGAGATGCATGCAGCGACTCGCGCGTCTGCTCAAACGCTGCAACCAAGATCGACTGCTCTTCTAGTGTGAGCGTCACGACGCAGTCCCAGCCTTGCGCTTGCTCGGACAGCGACACGTTGTTGCTCATTGCAGACGCGTTGTCTGCCGCCGCAAGCGCTTTGCTGTGCGCTGAGCGAGCTCCGTAGCATATATCCACGTGGTGGCCAGTCTCGATGCGCGCGACGTCGTAGCAGAGCTTGTGGTACCGCTCCTGAACGGCGCACGCTGACTTGCCAGGCAACTTGGCAGCGATGAGTTCCCACGGGTAGCACGCAGTTGCGTCGTTTGCGGCATAAGCTGCGAGGAGGTGCTCAAAGAGCGCATCCTCTTCGAGCGTCCAGCCCGCGTCGATCGACTGCATGAGCAACTGCTCGTTGCGCTTCTGCACATTCGCGTACTGGAGCTGCACGAGGTACTGGTGCGCGTGCTCTTTGACGTCTTGGAGCGTGCGCGTGTGCACGGCTTGTGTGATTGCGTGCCAGATGACGTCAGAACTCGTGCGCTGAGCGTTCACGCCGTACGTCTCGAGTGCGGGAGGAATCGCTGGTGCTGTCGAGCGTCCACGGCTCTGGACGCAGCATCGCAACGCTGTAGCTGTTGTTGTTCCCAACCGTCGAGATGTTGTACGAGTTGGTGTGCACTGAGACGACGGGCGTGCGTGGCTGGTACGCGAACGCAGGAGGCGAGTACGGAAGCGGAAAGACCGACTCGCTGGCGTTGTTGTTGTTGGTGCTGCTACTGCCAGTGCTTGGCGGCACGCCCAGTTCGCCTTTCATGGCGCTCGCTTGCTTGGGCGTCCAGGAGCAATCACGTGCGCTCGTGAGGTACAAGGTCGGCGCGAGATGCTGGCGAAGAGCTCGCTGCGATGGCACTGCCAATGCGCTGTGCTGATGGCGCTAATAATGCTGAAGTGCGTTCGCGTCGTTTCGTGTTTTATGTGGTGTGGTCCACGTGAATGGCCTCTGTATCTGCATATGCAGCGAGTGAGCTGCTTGAGAAAAATGACCTGGGCATGCATGACGCATGGATCGATCGAACGCTAGCACCAAGAAGAGCAACTGAAAGCACGTGCTCATGATCCTTCGCTCCTACTCACACACACGCGTCTAGAACTTGCGGAACGACGCAGGTGTGCGGCGGCGGTGCCACTGCTGCTCGTGCGCGCGCCAGTGCGGCCACGCGAGCGTGTCGAGCGTCGCGAGCAGCTCCTTCTGGAGCGCGTCGGCGCTCAGGATCTTCTCCTGCTCGCTCGCGTCGAGGTCCGCGACCTTGCGCAGGCGCTGGAGCGCGAGTCCGTGCGCGTCGCAGTGGCGGGTCGTGCAGCAGCGCCACTCGCAGCAGCGCGTGCGTGGCGTCGACGTCGGCCCACTGCTGCAGCGTCGCGAACGAGGCGAGGAACGCGTCCCAGTCGCCGGCGTCACCGAGCGCGCGCGTCTTGCGGCTCAGCGCGTCCACGAGCATCGCCTTCGTCGCCTCGCGCTCCTTCTGCACCTTCTTCTGCGCCGCCGGCGCGTCGCTCGGGACCGCGCGCGTGCCGAAGAACCGCGCGAGCGCGTCCTGGTCGATGAGCGCGAGCACGGCGTCCGCCGCCGCGACGACGTCGCTCAGCGCGCTCAGTCGCGTGCTCTCGGCGTCCACGTGGTGCAGCTTGGCTTGCACGACCGGCACGTGCGACGGGTACTGGTCCGCGAGGCGCTGCCACGCCGCCTCGAACGCCGGCGTGCCCGCGAGCTTGGCCACGCGCGCGAGCAAGAGGTCGCGCACGGCCTCGTCCGCGAGCTCCTGCTCGTCGCGCTCGTCCTTTGGCGCCTCGGGCTCCGGCTCCTTCGCGGGCGTCGGCGCCGCCGGGATGACGTACGAGATGTCAAAGCCGCCCGGACGGCGGCCGCTGCCCGTGATCGCGCCGTTCTTCTTGCCAAAGTGGATCTTGCCAGTGAGCAAATCGCCCGGCGCGTGGCCAGTCGGGAGCTTGTCGGCGCTCGGCTCGCCCACAAACACCGGCACGAGCGTGTGCAGCGGCAGCGCCTTGCTCTCGAGCGCCTTGCCGCCCACTGCGGCGTCGTCCTGGTGCGCAAACACCGGCGCGCTGATGTCCTTGACGTCGCGCTCGAGGAAGAGCACCATGTGCTTGAGCGCCTCGAGCTTCCGCACGTCCTCGTGGCGCACCTGCGAGCGCACCGTGTAGGCGCCTTTCTGGACCGCGACGGCGTCGCCGAACGCGTCCGACGTGCCGACGTACTGCTTCTTGGCGTCGAACACGAGCGAGAGCTGCGACTCGAACGGCGACTCGTACAGCCGCTGGCTCAGCAGCGGCAGGCGCGGCACGACCTTCCCAGCCTCTTTGCTCGTGAACGCGTACGTGAGCACGAGCTCGTATACCTGGCGCTGGTCTGGGAACTGGTCGCGGTGCGAGCTCAGCGGCGCGATCGTCGCGCTCGTGGGCCGGAGGCGCTGCGTCCACTTGCTAAAGCTCACGCTCGGCGCGAGCGTCTCCTTCTCGACTGTCGACGTCAGCAAGACCTTGTGCGACCCGGTGCCGCCCGCGACCGCGACCTGCTGCTGGTCCGGCACGATGCCGCGGAAGCGCACGTCGACGTGCACGACCGAGTCGCCGAGCGCGCTCCAGAACTGCGCGAGGCAGAACTCGGCCGTGAGGCCGCCCGTGAGGTCGAAGCTGTACTGCACCTCCTCGCCCGGGCGCAGGAAGAACGCCTTCTGGAACGACGATGCGCTCTGCCGCACAAACGGCGCGAACTGCATCACGTGGAACATGTAGAGCTTGCCGGACGCGTTCGAGTCGTTCTCGCGCGCGCCGCTGCCGTCGCTCTTGCGCGAGAGCACGACGTCGGCCCACGTTGCGCCAGTCGGCGGCGTGAAGAACCGGCGCGAGATGTCGCCTGGCTGCAGCGCCTTTGCGTACGACACGACCGGCGCGACCACAGCCTCGGGCTTGATGACCGTCACGGGGATCTTGAACACCGGACCGCGCGCCTCGTTGTTCGCGTCGTACGCTGCTATCTCGCCGACGCTCACGCCCGCTGGCAAGTGCTTGGTCGTCACGAGCACTTTGAACCCGCGGCCTTCGTGCATGAGCGCGAGGTGGCGCCCGACGTCGATCCAGCGCGCGGACGCCACGAGCTTCAGGTGCAGCTCGAAGCGCACCTTGTCCTCCTGCGCCGCGAGCTTGTGGAACGCCGGCGTCACCTGCACGTTCACCTCCGTGGCGTCGTGCACAAAGTCGACCGCGTCGCGCAAGTACACGCCGCGGGCCTTGCCGTCGGCGCCGGACGACGTCTTGATCGTGTACGAGAGCGGGAACTGGCGCGAGCCGTCGAACGCGTTGCCGTGGCGCGCGAGGTACTCGAACGCCGGGAGCACTTGGATCAGCCCCTTGCCCTGCGCAAAGACCTCGACGTTCGGGAGCACGACCGCCGTCTTCTCGAGCGCGCGCTTGATCGAGTACGGCGTGTACGCGATCGCCTTGTCCTTGAGCGCGCTGATGAGCAGCGCGATGTTGCCCGCGCAGTTGGGCGACGACATGGACGTGCCGTTCATGAGCTGCTTCTTGTTGAGCGTCCAGTTGGGCACAGGCGCGATCGCCGCACCCGGCGCGCAGATGTCGACGCCCATGTCGCCGTCGAACGTCGGGCCGCGCGACGACCACGTGTACGCGATGCCCGAGAGGTCGTTCTCGCGCATGATGTACTCGGCGTCCATCATCTTGGGCGACACGTACGCGCCGACGCCGATCATGCACGACGACGTGCCGCCCGGCGCGCCGACTGTGCCGAGCGCAGGGCCGTTGTTGCCGGCGCTCGTGACAAACGTCACGTTGTGCTGGTCCACGAGCTCGTTCGCGAGCTCCACGACGCGACCGTAGTTGTGCTCGGACGCGTACTCGCCGTAGCTCATGTTCACGACGTCGGCCTTGGCGTCGATGATCGCGAGGATCGCGCGCGAGAGCGCCGTCGACGTCTCCATGCTCCCGAGACGCCCGTCGCCGATCTTGACCGAGATGATCTGCGCACCTGGTGCGACGCCGTTGCACGCCGGCTGGTCCGGGTGGTACGCCGCGACGATGCCGGCGACGTGCGTGCCGTGCGCGCCGACGTCGTTCACGATGCTCAGCGTGTTGCCGTCGTCGTAGATGTTGAGCGCGTAGTTGAGCTGCGACTCGACCGAGAACGTCGCGTACTGGCGCTCGATCTTGTAGTTGGTGAGCGCCGCGACGCCCGTGAAGTCGCCGCTCTCGGCCGCGTCCACGGCCGCGCGCCAGTGCTCGCCGTCAAAGAACACGACGACGTCGTAGATCGGACCCGGGTCCTCGTAGCTCTTCGCGAGGTCGTCGAGCACGGCGAGACGCGCCTGCAGGTCCCGCTTCGCGCGCAGCTGCGCCTGGTCGCTCGTCGTCGCGGCGTTGCGCTTCGCCCAGTCCGCGAGCGCGCTCTGGACGCTGTTCACGGCCTCGCGCTGCGCAATGTCGAACTTCTCCTTGCGCTCCTTCTTCAGGCGCGCGACGAGCTGGCCGGGGAAGAGGTGGTACGCCGCGACCGTGCCGACGTGGTACGTCCCGTCCGCGCTCGGCGTCCACTCGGGGTTGAGCGTCAGCGTCTTGCCGTTCGCGAGCACGAGCGACTTGCCGTCGTCCTGCGCCGTGAGCACCGTCGACGTGTCGACGTCGCCGGCGCCGGTCGCGTCGATGATGTCGATGACCTTCGGGCGGCCGTCCGGCGTCGTTTGGAGCCCGATCGCGCCGGGGTCGACGCCCGTGTCAAAGATCGCGACGACCGTGTTGCGGCCGTCGTACTCTGGGTACTGCTCGAGGAACGCCGCGGCGAGCGTCTCCTCCTTGGGCAGGAGCGACGCCGTGGGGAACGCAGTCATGGTCGTTGTTGTGTGTGCGTGCGAGGCAGAGCGCAGCGGCGGAGAAGCAGAAGACGAAGGAGCGCCCGAGTGGCCGAGGCGCTGGTGCTGAGGGGGAAGTCGCCGAATGAGCGCGAGCGGCGAGCGGCGGCCACGTAGAGCGGCGAAGAACATCCGCAGATGCGCTTTTGCGCTTTTGCGCGGATCGAGCGACTCAAGAGTAGTACCGCTTGATTTCATTAAAGTACGAATACTCCCACCTGTATACGAATCGCCCATGTTGCAACGCTTGCACTGAACGAACGAGCGGGAAGGTGTCGACGACAGGTTTTGCGCATCTGATCGGCTCTGGTCGCTGTTTGCTGCTGCTCTGCTGCTAGAGGACTCCAGGACACGTGTGAGCGATCGATCGATTGACCTCGAGCAAGAAGAAGAAGAAGGTCTCGATGAGTGTGCGTGCGTCTCGAGTCGTGGGAGTGAAAGTGAGTGCTTGGATGAGTGTTCTCAGTTGCAGGTGTCCGCGAACAGAGACCGGAGACCGGAGAGACCGCGCGGCGCAAAAACAGTGTCAGCTCTGCTGCTGCTCCTCCGGCAGCGGTGACTCCTGTGCTGCGCTCCAGTGCAAGCAACGCAAGCAAGCCCGCACACAACTTGCTGTGCGGACAACGCACATGCATGCTTGGCTTTGACAGACCAGTGATGTCGACGACGCTGGCAACACGACACACGACGCATGTGTCCACATGTGCGGAAGCTGTCCTGCTCACACAAGAGGCCACGGTCTCACTCACGTGTGAGCCAACAGAGCCGGTCTGTCTGTCTGTTTGCTCGGCGATCAGATGCGATACGATGGCAATGTACCGCATCCATCACAGTGTGCTGAGCAACTCGCAATGTGCACACGTTCCTCGTTCTCTTGCTGTTTGCAGCTGCTGGAGCGCGCCACTTCGAGCCACGTGTCTTGTGCGCGATGCTGCAAGGCAAAGCGTTCAAAGATATGAGCAAGAACTCGCGTGTGGAGGTCTCGAGAGACGCCAAGAAACACAAGCATGAGCACGAGCACTGACGCCTGACGCCTGACGCCTGACAAGACAGAGCATGCCTTTGTCAACTGGCATAGTCGCTACTGCTCACTCTGAATCACACCTCTCGAGCGAGCTCCTCGATACAAGTGCTCGCCTCCACGACTGCTGCAGCATGCATCCACTCGTTGTCGTCTACAGCACGCGACTGATCATCAGTGCAACTCCTCAACCATCTCGAATCGGGTCAACAGAACACGACAGTGATGACGAAGCTTGTTCCGCTTCGTTGGACATGCGTGAGCGCAACGACAGCGCCAGCGCAAACGCGCAAGGAGGAGGAAGTGTGAGGTATATTCAGGTACGCGAGCGACCCGCCATATCCTGTCAGCGAATGACCGGAGTCATCGACCGACGTGTGAGAATGTACTTATGCACGTACGCCGTCGCGCACAGCTGCTCTGCGCTGCGCGTGGTGCTGTCTTGAGATGGCGCGATCCCTCGCGTTCATCCTGGGTCCAGCCCCGTCGGCGTGTTCGTTCGTTGATGTCTCGAGCCAGTGGAGCACGTCGTTGTCCACGAGTGCCTCTAGCT